>JAJONY010016716.1:0-36002 GCA_029582405.1 Solanum gandarillasii | reverse complement strand
ATAGAATGATCTCAATCACCAGTGTATTGATACCCAAAACGCTGGTGTCAGCGAGCCACTCAACGGCAGTAAAGTACACTTAGAATACTAGATTTAGTAGTAGAAGAAGAAGTTCAGAAAAATTCTATATTAAAATGAGAGGAAATCCCTCAATTTATAGAAAACAAAGGGTAGTGTGAAAAGGTTCTTATTGTGCCTTACCGGAAAGGTCACAAACCTTTGGAAAAGTCACAATCTTTCGGATAGGTCACCACCTTTCATAAAAGTCGCAACATTTCATAAAAGTCACTACTTTTCATAAAAGTCGCAACTTTTCATAAAAGTCACAACTCTTCATAAAAGTCGCAACTTTTCATCAAAGTCACAACTCTTTATAAAAGTCGCAACTCTTCATTAAAGTCACAACTCTTCATAAAAGTCGCAACTCTTCATTTTCCATTCACACCTTTTAAAAACCCAACAAATAATTTCAAAACAAATATATGATTTGTCCAACAATTTAACGCGAAATAAAAAAAGAAAGAAATCTAATTACTCATTGAGTGCAAAAATTCTGCTTAGTGTAGTAAAAGTATATCGAATACTCATAATTTACAACCCTAGTCGTTGCCTAAAAGACTAAAGTAATACTAAAACCTAAAGAATAAATGCAAAGAGCAGAGTTAATTGTTTAGGATCCTTATAGTTAAAGTCTAATATAATGATTATATTAATGTTTTTTGTTTGATATTTATATATGACAAAAAATTAAAATAGTAAATTGTTATATACTTAATGGGTTATCGGTTAACCCAATATTAAAAAACCAATATCGAACCGATAACCCAATAATTTTTTTTTATAAATCCATTAGATAACCGTTAAATCAATAACCACTTTTTTTGGTTCAGTTTTTGCACACCCTAGTTGCATTTGCTCTACAATCTGCAAAGTTCAGAGGATTACAACTGATCTGGAAGAAGCCTTTTCTCGTCGTTGTCAAGCCTTTCATCTACCTTGTAATCTATATCAATCATGGTGAGTTCTTTTTTGTGAAGCTCATCAGATTCGGAAAAATATTGAAGTATGTCATTTTCTTCATCGGAAGGATGATTGCCTGTTTCATCAATCCGTTTCAACTCTGTGTCTATTAATGCATCCATTTTAGCACGGTCCCTGTCACGTGGATATGTACAATAAAGGAATGAATAGATGAAGCAACAAATTGTTATTGGAATGCCTATAGCAGTGTAGAGTGCCTTGGCAAGCGGGGCTGCATTCTCTCTATCTGTTTCAATTTCCTGTGAACCCGTTGAGTCTTTAGGGATTGGCTTAAAACCATAAACGTGTTGAGCCAAAATACCAACCACTGGAGGAGCAAATGATGCCAGTATAGACTCAAATGATCGATCCAGAGCATAGATGCTTGTTCGAGATCTCTCAGGAACTATCTCCGCAAAAATTGGACTGCAAACATGTCATGTTGTGAATATTTTAAGTGAATCAACCAGCAACATAGGACCCTTACTTGAATGAGATTTTGATATATGGAGCAAAGTTAGAGATTACTTGATATGAAGAAACAAGTAAAATTAGTAAACAAGCGGCAACACTAAGGAAACAGAAAAATCCCATGTCGCTTGTGTGTCAGCTATTCCATTTGGACATGAAAACTTCCTTGGAACTTAAGCATGAAACAGATTATGTTTCGTAATTCTTGATTACATGGTCCTTCTATTTTACGGTTTTAGCTTTTCTGTTGTTGGTTAAGTTAAAGACAGAAGGATATATGCAAGAAAATCCAGATAAAGATGAATGATATAGTGGTTCAAAGGAAACATACTTGTTTGTTGCTGGACCATTCCAAGATATTGTTAATCCCATGATGAACAAGACTAAACCATGGATTGCAGCTGTGGAAGGATCATCAGGCAATCCGAGAAGCAAAATTGCAGCTAAAGGGATCACTGAGCCAGAACTTATCTGAGATAGAATTATTCTACCAGAATTCGGCAAGTGTTTTGCAAGGACATCTCCCATTTTTCCTCCAAACAATCCACCAATTGAGAGTGCAACATTAAACAACGTCAAGAGTAATGCTGTTGTCTTGTGGGAGAATCCAATAAGCTCCAACCACATAGGTGTAAATGACAACGATGACCAAGGGAACGACCCCGACACTCCCTGAGCAACAAGTATTTGAAAAGAAGGTACTTTCACAACTGCTCTTGCTTCTTTTAGCAACTCCCTTACTTCTTCTCTAAATGGTTTTTGGGGAGGTTGCTCTTTTACATAGCCATAATTGTCAATAAAGCGAGGATCTTTGGCGAAAAGACGCACCAATATACCAACTACAACACTAATAAAACCTACCAGATGGAAGGAGATTCTCCAGCCAGCGATTCCCATGAATGATGTTTCAGCTAGTAAAACCGATATAAGCCCGCCAAGGATAGAGCCAAAGTTCCCTGTTAACTGTAGCCAACCAAAAGCTATACCGCGGTTGCTTTCATCTGTTGAATCAGCTACTAGAGATTGGATTGCTGGTCCGACTATCGCGAGTCCTATTCCATTCAAACCTCTGGAAATGGCAACCTATTGAAGAATGTGAGTTTTGCTAAACAGTAATCATAGACCTTATTTCAAACAAGATATATGATGCTTCTCTTATTAAATGCCAATCAATAATTGAAAAAACTAAAGTGAAGAATATTATCATTCTGAAACATCTTAAAAGCACAGTCAAATTGTAAGAATTTTGCAGACTGAAAGAACCAGGAAATTCCTTTATTTAAGACTTCAAAGGCAAACAAGACAGTAATTTCCTTTATAATCTAGAACAAAAAGATTAATACTCCATGTGTTTCATTTGACGAGAACTCGTTTGGTGAAGACAAAGTTTAAGAAAGAAAGACTTACCTCTAAAACATGTGGTTTTAAACATGTCATATTATTTGTGCTGCTAAAACACTTTTGAAATTTGTGGTCTTAAACATGCCAAACAGGTGCGGATATAGGGGGTTCAGAGGGTGTTCAGTTCACCTGAAACCCCTCAACAAGGTAAATTCTACTCTATATATATATATATATATATATATATATATATGTATAGATTTTGAATCTCCTAAACATAAGACAAGAGGTTGCTCGCTGGTTCACGGGGTTCAAATTTACTTTGAACTTCCAAGTTCAAAACTGACTTAAAATGACACCGGATTACATAAATAGAAACTAAGGGAATTGTTTTCTTTACATTATCAAACTCTGTTTGCCCCATCAGAGCTGAACTGAAGTTCAACTCCGGGAAAAAGTGAAATTTTCATGGCAATCCGAAATTTGACTTGATAACTAAGAATGGTTGAAAAAAATTCAAAATCACATATTAACAAATTCTGAATTCCAATTTTCAATTAAAGGTGCAATCTTTCTCATTCAATAACTTTGTCTCCTGGATCCTAACAAAAACAGGGGACACCAAGAACTAAACTTTATACATACCCCTTAATATTAAGTTTCGTACTCCGTCCATTTCAATTTATTTGACATAATTCCCTTTTTAATCCGTTTAAAAAAGAACGATTCTTTAATGTTTTTAGTAATTCTTTAATTTCTACTTTCCACGTAACATACTTAATACCATAATATGAAATGACATATTATACAAATGTAGAATAGATGAAGAGAGAGTAATTTAACCTGAGTAAAAGTGGAAGAAATGGCTACAAGAAAGGTAGCAGCAGACCAGAGAAAAGCACCAAGAGCAATAACATGAGTTCGATTTTGACGGCCGGAGAGATAAGCAGCAAGAGGGTAACAAAGACATTGAACTATAGATCTAAAAAGAGTGAGAGAACCAAGTCCAGTAGGATCAGTATGCAAAGCTTTACCAACTTCTTTGTAAACTCCGGGCAATAACGACTCGTCGGCGCGTTCCATTATTCCGGCGAGGTTGACTAGTAATAAAGTCAACGATTCTGATTTCATCTTCTTCATCGGCAAGTTTGGAAAAATGGTTCATGAAAAAGTGGTAATAAAATCAATTCTTTTTCACTAAATGGATATGTGGGACCCATATAGATTTTGACACGTGTAATATTGATGGCGTGGACCCATTTTTGTGGAGTTAAGAAAAAGAAGTTTTGTCGCAGTGGATTTAGGGTAATTGTTTTGCAAAAAAAAAAAAAAAGGAAAGATTTACGGTGTGTTTTTTGGTAATATTTTCTTGAAAAAATGGTAAGTAAATAAAAATATATTATTTGAGAAAATTTATATTTAAGTTAGTAGGATATTAAGGGGGTGGTGTTCGTGGGTAGCGAACATGGAATTATCAGGGGTGTTAGATAGGTGGGAGAAGACAATGAACTTGAAATGTTTTTTAATAAGGAAATCATTATTCTTATTAATAAAAAAATTGTTTTTTTTATTCAAAATATTTTTCAAAGCATTTTGACCAATTAAATAATATAAAAATATTTTTCTCTTATCAAACACATCCTTAGTGTAATAGTCAGATTTTTTTTTTCTTTTTGTGGGAGGGTGCTTTTTCTATATAAGTGAAGTGGTATAAGTGGAGGTTTTGATTTATAAGTCATTAATTTCTGCGCTATTTTGGTCCTTATTTTATGGGTTGATTAGCTTTTCTAATTTTGAATATTTATTGGAGATCTTTTGACATATTGGGTGTAAGAAGATTTTAAGTACTTCCTGTAACGTTTGACATATAGAGTTTTAGAAAATTTTAAGTACTTTCCTATAACGTTTATAAAATTGATTAATGTATAAGCTTCTTGATTTTATGGGTTGATTAGATATCCTAATCTTGAATATTTATTGGAGATCCTTTTGACATATTGTATGTAAGGAGATTTTAATAGTGGGGGCAAGGAGATTTTAATTACTTTCTGTAACGTTTGGAGATCCTTTGACACATTAAGGGTAATTAAGGAGATTTTAAGTACTTCCTATAACGTTTATAAAATTTAACTACAAGTTTCTTAATATTTCAACTATATAATTAACTATAATTGTATGGAGCAAAATGGGTCTCGTCTAGATAGACAAATGATGCGACAACACATGAATGACGAGAATGATTGGTTACAACAATTGTATACTAAGTATATATACAAAATTTGGAGTTGAAAAAATTAAGAATAATCTAAATTTGGCTTGAAGTGTGAATAAAATTTTGTGAAATAAGTCGGTAGCTCTCTGAATTTGACTTCAAATGAGTATCTCAATTTCAATAATCAAAGGAAAATGGAAAAACACAAAACTAGAAAGTTGTATCTATTTGAAAATTCTCCGTAGTTGAGAGCCATGAGATCTAAGGTAGACAAAAAACAGTAGTTGATTATGACCATCTAGCATAGCCTTGGTGGATATAGCTAGTTACCTAATACATGTTGCTAGTAGGAGGTGACAAGTATATGCGAAAGTTGATCCTAATAGATTTCATAGAATCATGGAGCTAAGCTCCGTTGTTGCAGATCTCTGCAACTCTGTTTGAGAGAAAGCTATCTAAAATGGAAGAATCTAGAAGAAGAAGAGAAGAGATATTATTGATACTTACTTTGATCACGTTTACATTTCCTATTTATAGGAATTACATTGATGTACAACTTCACACTTTGTAGCTACAACCAGTCAAGGGCAAAGCCACCTTGTACTACCCCTTTGGCGGAAAATTATATTAATTATACATGGTTAAAATAATTTTTTATGTATATATAGTAGATGTCGAACCTCCTTCGGCTACTTCGTGTGTCTATTTCTACAGATTTTGAACCCCCTTATTGAAAATCCTGACTCCGCCACTGCAACTAGTTGTAACTACTTAACAATCAGCCTAACAACTGTTCTGACTCCTAACCGACTGCTAACTGTTATAACTGTATTTTTGACATTCTTATTGCGTGACTCCAATACTCCGCCTCAAGCTGGACTTCGTGTAAACATTAAGACTCCAAGCTTGTCTAGTAACATATGATGTTGAGAGGCTCCTAATCCCTTGGTGAGAAGATCTGCCAGTTGTTCCTTTGTATTGATGTATTCTGTCTGTATAAGCCCACTCTTGATCTTTCTGATGAGAGGTCAAAAATATATTTTCTTATCATTATTTGTCTCATATTTATTATTTATATTTGTCTTTTTTGAGCATAAATTTTATGGATTGTGCTAAATAGTGTATTTTATTTGTAGGATTAAATTGGTAGAAAAATGAAAAAGTTTGAAGCTAAAACGAATTAAAGATGAAAGGTTGAAGAAGAAAATCAAGCAAATTACTTAATGGAATAAATTTAATATAAGAATGTATAAGGAAAAGTGAAGCATTCAGCGAAATTGAAAGAATAAGCTGCCACGTGGCAGACTTTGAGTGCATCAGTGCGTCTAGCATCAAACGGACAAAGTTTCACGCATACAACAATTCCGATCTGTTTTGGTTTTGAATTCCTAATTTGTTTTGGACTCAATTATTTTATTCAGAGTTTTCTACATCTATAAATAGTCCATAAGAATAATTTTTAGGGGAGATCAATCATAGGGCATCAAGTATAAAGTTGTCAATACTTTTTAGGGTTCTTTTCTTAGAGATTAGTGGCTAAACGCCCTAGTTCTGGAGCTGTAGCTATGGATTGAATGTTGATTATTTAAGATTTATGAATTAATTCTTGGTTGTCATTATAAAACTTTTATATTCTTATTTTAGTATTTCTTGACTGGCCATCTAGAGATAAATATATTGTCTAATCTTAAAATCGAGAGAGAAGGGGTTAGATGGACCAGAGAATATAGAGAGCTCGATCGATCCATTTAGTTGAGGTGATTTGTGTTTAGGAGTGACGCCCGGACGAACAACTTGCTTGGTTACGAAACATGATGAAATATAAATGCTCGCCAGTTATGCCTGTTTATCCCTGCTCAACGATGTAATTAGACAGCTAACTGGAGTAGGCGACTAGAGGTTTGATACCCGACTCATACAATTAACCCTATAAACCAGTAACTTGACAACTAAAATTAGTTTTAAGCCAAGAATATGACACATGAGATCCAATGCATGTTGCAACCCTGAAATTTTCCAACCATTGTAAGTAATCTTATTATTTAATTCCTGCATTCTTTTCTTTATAAATAGAGATAAAACACTTTTGATACTCTTAAATAAATAATTAGACTAGTATAATTTAGTAAAAATAGTTAATTGACAAGTCCTTTGGGTTCGATAATCTAGTTCTTTTAAAGTCACTATATTACTTGCATGACCACGTACACTTGTGTGTGCAATTGGAAGCAACAAGTTTTTGGTGCCGCTGCCGGGGACTTAGAAATTAACTATTCTTCTAGGTTATGCTTTTTCTTTTTATTTATTTATTTCTATTTTTTTTAATTAGTTTTTTAAACAATTAATTATTATTATTTTTTGAATAATTTGGTACTCTTATTGATATGGATGCTTGGGATAAATCGTGGTTGGGTGATGAATGTCCTTTATGTCATATATGTGGTTGGAATGGTTGTCCTAAATCTCATTCCCTTCCCCCAAACCCCTATTATGATTCGTCTGTTATTTGTAACGTTAGTAGGGGCGATGAAGTGGAGAATGCAAAATAAGAGGCGCGCAATGTGAATTCACTTATGGAATGTATGAACATGTTGGACAAGGTTAATTAAAAAATCACCGAACAATTCTTTGAGTGCACGGAAGAGCACAAAAAAATTCATGAAATTACTAGATAAGCTTGATGCTATTCAATTAGAAATTATAGTCCAAGCTGAATTAGAAGAGATTGAAGCCCAACAAGGAGAAAGTTATAGAGAAACAGAGATAGTGAGTCAATCTTGGCTACAAGAACAAACTCAACTTCTAAATTTTCAAGAGTCTATTAGTGATGGTCTGACATACAGGACAACCCAACTAATTGAAGGAAGAGTTGAGCTCACATAAGAAATAGATCAATTTGATTAAGATATTCATGACTTAGAGGCTCACTTGAACAAAAAGATTGAGGCGTCTGAATCCCAATTACCAATTGTCGTGGATGATGACCAACTAGTGGAGCAAAAAGAGGAATTCCAACCATTCAACTATACTTTATTCCTTAATATCGATGTTGAGAAAGAGTACAAAAGTGCGAATGTTGTAAAAAATATTGCTTTGGAGTTGAGGCAACTTGAATCTCATTCAAAACCTTTTCTATAAAATCTGAACTAATGGATGATTGTATAGATGAGGAACAAGGCCCCTACATTCTAAAGTTTTTTAGTCCACGTAGACAAAACGACATTCCTC
This sequence comes from Solanum gandarillasii, assembly GCA_029582405.1. Classification (NCBI taxonomy): domain Eukaryota; kingdom Viridiplantae; phylum Streptophyta; class Magnoliopsida; order Solanales; family Solanaceae; genus Solanum; species Solanum gandarillasii. The sequence continues at coordinate 27,730 of JAJONY010016716.1, read as the reverse complement.
ACCTAAGGGCCAAGAAGTACAAGATGCGACATATATTACTTTGTTTCCTTTATCTTTATACCACCACCTCTAAAGAGGAGCAGAAAAATTGATGCAAAGTTAGGGGTAAAATTTATAAGGTCAAAGTGGAAAAGAAAAGTGGTGAACTTACTTGTGTCGTGCCGCGACGTTAAATTAGGCGCTTATTGGGAGGCAACCCAATTTATAGTGTAACTTCTTATTTTTTTTATTTTTTTTAGTGTCATTTTTTTGTGTTGTTTTTACAGGTTTTGGTGAAGTCTGAGTATCCAAAATTTGGAGCTAAGGAGCACGTTTGAGCTTAAGTGTGGGGTGATGACCCTTGATAAAAATTAAGAGAACATGCTACTAGCTAGGCCTAAAGGCCTCAAAGAGTTTTCCTAACCCTTGTTTTAAATTTTATTTGATGCTTTGGGGACATAACATATTTTTAAGTGTGGGGTGGAGGAATGAATTCCTAGTTTTTATTGTTTTATTGAGTCTTTTCTTTTTTAGGATGGGTTCCTTGGCTTTTGTTTTCATTTTTTTCCTGAGGATTGTCCCTTTGAACCGAGTGTCTTTTATTTTTTAGGAATAAGTTTTGTTTTAATTTTTTATTTAATTTTTTTGAGAAAAAAGAAAAAACCCTTTTAAGTGGTGTGATACTTGCTATTTAGGCCTAATTTTTAAGTAGTGCTTTCTTGTGAATGCTTGATTGATAAGGAAATTGCAGACTCTTTGACACCTAAGCTCATGGTTGTGACTTTGTATATAGCTTATTTTATTTTTGTAGTTTGTTATGATCCCGTTTCTCTTAGAAGTGGAATTGATCCATCTTGATTGATACTTGTGCCATGTGTGGTGAGAATTTGTTTATTCCATGTTTTGCATCCTAGTCTAGAACTTGCCCTGCATGCTATTGAAGCGAAATAAAAAAAGTGTTGTTTTGTTTAGGAGATGATAATAGGTTTTCTTTGATTTGTCTAGTAAATTTTAGCCTTTTTAGATATTTTATCTCTAGTTAGCCCTTTTGAGTCTGTAGCCTTTTGTTGGTAGCCATATTTTGCCTTTGCCTATTTTGTTGAATCCCTAGTTTTTGCACCTTGCTTCCTTGAGCATTATAACATAGACTTATTCTAATTATCAATTCTGAGAAAAACGGATGATTGAGTGAAAAGGTAATCAATGATAGCTACAAAGTGCTTTAAAAACCCTCTTTAAAAGAATGTGATGTGAAAAAAAAATGAACAAAAGAAGTTACCTTGATGATGGCCCTGGTCCTTCCAAGGACATCGTGCACCTTAACGCATGTAAAATACGTAAGTTGAGGGTGACTATTATGAAGGAAAACTTTTTTAAAAAAGAAAAGAAAAAGGATTGAAGCAAGAAGAGATGATGAGAATTACTTGTGAAATAATGGTTGAAGAGAGGGTTGAAAATAAAGAGACGAAAATAATAGGTGATGAAGTCTAAAATTGCAAAGTGCTTAAGGAAGTATACGTCACTATTATATAGTTTTCCTACCTATCCCCTAGCCTACATTACAACCCGTTAAAGTCCTATTTGATTCTATTCAAATATCCTTAATTAGTGGAGATGTACCTAATGGGCAAGCCTATGGTTCTTTGTGCATACATGTGAATTTTATTTCTGAGTGTGAGTTGTTCTTTGATGCTGAGTCCTTAATTTAAATTCAATCTTTTGAATTGAGTGTGTGGACTATTTCTTGAGGGCACTTGTTTCATGATGGATATGCGATTTTATTAACTTTCTTTGATAAGAGTAGGTGAGCAAGCTTAAATTTGATGAGTTCAAAGTCCTTCCTTGAGGTTAGGAGGTTAGAGGTTTGTTGTTTATTTGGATGTCTTGCATAATGATTGAGAAGTGTACTTGATGTTTTGAAATTGGTATATGGCCTAATTGTTTGTATTAACCAAAGTGATGACAATTCCTAGTAAGATTTTTTTGAGATGAGCTTTAATGGTTGTTCGAGGACGAGGAAAAGTTTAAGTGTGGGGTATTATTGTGAGGCTAAAAATATATTTTCTTATCATTATTTGCCTTATATTTATTATTTATATTTTCCCTTTTTGCACATGAATTTTATGGATTGTGCTAAATAGTGTATTTTATTTGTAGGATTAAATTGGTGGAAAAATAAAAAAGTTTGGAGCTAAAACGAATTAAAAATGGAAGGTTGAGAAGAAAATCAAGCAGACAGTTTAATGAAATAAATTTAATATAATAATGTATAAGGAAAAGTGAAGCATTCAGCGAAATTGAAAGAATCAAACTACCACGTGCCAGACTTTGAGTGCATCAGTGCGTCTAGCATCAAACGGACAAAGTTTCACGCATACAACAATTCAGATCTGTTTTGGTTTTGAATTCCTAATTTGTTTTGGACTCAATTATTTTTGAATAAAAAACTTAAGTATACAAATTAAGTACCTTAATAATCACTATATAGCAATAGTTTATTTTTTCAACAAAATAACAATAGGCTTTTTCAAAATTAGGAATTAATATATTTTTTAAAAAAGTACAGTTTAAATAATCAGCCACGATTTTCTCCCCATTCCTTGATTTTCTCCAATTCTTTTACATTCCACGATTTACTCAGGTTGGTTATATATTCTCTCATAAAAAAAGATTTTTAAACCAAACTAAAACTCCCTTTCTCCTCATTGCTCGATTGTTCAATTATTGATACGAATAGTTTTTCAATTCTAATTCAACACGACGGACGATGCGACAAGTATTTTTTTCAAAATTAGGTGTTTAGTTGTTTAGTTTTGGCTAAAGGAAGATTGCATATTTCTATTTAAAGAAAGCCCTTTCTTTTGAGTATCTTTAGTGAGCCTATGGATGGAGACCCTACAGAGCCCGTAAACTCCCGATATAGACATGAAAATAGGACATTCCGGACCTTTTCTTCATGGAACGAGAAGACCGATGCCACTATCGCCTCTTGTCTTTGCTTTCATATAATCTATCCGACTGGAAGGAAGGTTATACGAATGACTTTGCAAGAGTAGTTTCATCGGTGGAAGGGAGGGATATGGTTCTTCGACTGAAGCCCGACCTCTATGATCTGAAATGAGTGCGGAAATGTCCCTTTAAGAAAAGGATCTTTACAAAGAAAGAGCTCAATAGTCCGCATCGTCTTTCACTGCATCGCATTTGCCAGGGTTGAATCCCCTTTCTAGAGCGATCGCCTTCATTCGTTGGCAGAACGCCTTGATCCGTGCGTCTAGTTTGTTGGGATGACACTCTGCCTCTTTATACTCTTAGGAGGCGAGAAACTCTCGTTCCCTTCTCCTTTCTTACTCTTCCGAGGATGGTTTAGGGGGAGCCGATTCCGCTTTTACTTTGAAATCTTGTTATATTAGGATTGAATATGATTGTACTTTTAAGATCGTTCCTTTAAAAATTCACTTTTATGGGTTGAGTTGTATAATTTATAGAGTATATTACGGTGTTGTTAAATACCAAATCTGTGATATTTTTTTTTGGTATTTGATGTGGTTTAATATGTGGGGTTTTTTTTTTTTTGCTACATATTAGGTGTAATTGATAGTTTAGTTGGTGTAGGTCATTTGGTGTTGGTATTGTATATTATGTTTGTTATACTAATTCGAATTCGTTGAATTTTTTTGGTGTAATTGTTATATTTTAGTTTATATATAAATCACAACATTCGTGATAAAAATTGGGTACATTTATTGGTGTGCTTTATAGTGCGTTTTTGGTTGTATATAGACAACAAAATTGCTGATATTTTTTAATATGTAGGGTTTCTTGGTACATATTAGGTCTAATTGATAGATTAGTTGGTGTAGGTCATTTGGTGTAGTTGGTATTGTATATTATGTTTGTAATAAGAATCAGAATTCGTTGAATTTTTTTATGTAATTGTTATATTTTAGTTCGTATATAAACCACAACTTTCGTGATAATTTTTTGGTACATCTATTGGTATGGTTGATAGTGTGTTTTTGGTTGTTTATAGACAACAAATTACTGATATCTTTTTGGTAAATGATTTGGTGAAAATGATGGTATATTTTAATTCGTATCTAAACTTTAAATTTCGTTAATAATTTTTGGTAGAATATTAGGTGTAATTGATAGTTTACTTGGTGTAGATGATTTGATGTAATTGATAGTGTATATTATGTTTTTAATAAACATCATAATTTGTGAACTTTAGGTCGTATATAAACACCAACTTTCGTGATATTTTTTGGGTACATATATGAGTGTAGTTGGTAGTGTCTTTTGGGATGTTTATAGACAATAATTGAATAATTATTAAGTTGGTTAAAATACTTATTGTTTTGTGTTGGTATACTTCATACCCAAACAATAAAAAAATCAGAAAACTAATTTCGTTCGTAAAACCATTTTGTATACCAACATAATTACAATTTTTATATAGATAAAAATATTCTATATACCAATCTGTGTAATTTGATTACTGTGCAAATACCATTCTTATTATGTATGTATTGCTTAATTTCTTATATATTTTAATTTGTATCATGTTATAGATGTAATACTTATTTAATACAATTAACCCTGTAAACCAGTAACTAGACAACTAAAATTAGTTGTAAGCCAAGAATATGACACATGAGATCCAATGCATGTCGCAACCTTGGAATTTTCCAACCATTGTAAGTAATCTTATTATTTAATTCCTGCAATCTTTTCATTATAAATAGAAATAAAACACTTTTGACACTCTTAAATAAATTATTAAACTAGTATAATTTAAAAAAAAATAGTTAATTGACAAGTCATTTAGGTTCGATAATCTGGTTCTTTTAAAAGCCACTATATTACTTGCGCGACCACGTACACTTGCGTGTACAATTGGGAGCAACACCTTTCCCTCACAAAATGGAAATCAATTTCAATGTGTTTAGTTCTCTCATGAAAGATAGGATTAGCACCAATCTGAATTGCAACCTTACTGTCACAATGTAATCTTATAGGAGTAATCACATCTACACTTAGTTCATTCAACACTCCAAGCAACCAAACCACCTCTGATACTGTTGATGTTATACTTTTGTACTCAACTTCAACTAAGCTCCTGCTGACTGTCTGTTGTTTCTTGGACTTCCAAGAGATTAGTGATTTCCCTAGCTTGACTAGATGCCTAGTCACTGACCTTCTTGTGTTTGGGCAAGATGCCCAATCTGCATCACAAAATGCTTTCATTTAATTGTTATGCTCACTGCTCATCAATATTCCTTGGCCTGGACACCCTTTAATGTATCTGACCAGTCTTATTGCAGCTTCCCTGTGAGACACCTTAGGTCTCTGCATGAACTGAGATAATACTTGTATTGCAAAGCTTATATCTGGTCTAGTAGTTATCAGGTACAACAATCTCCCAATGAGTCTATGATATGCAGTGATGTCTGTGTATAAAGAATCATCTGTAATATTGCCGGTGGCTTCATCATAATCAACAGTAGTGAACTTAACACTTGATTCTAGAGGTGGGCTTGCTGGTTTTAAGCCTCCAAGACCACAGTCTGAAACCAATTCCAGTGCATACTTCCTTTCGTTGAGAACTATACCATCCTTGGATCTTAGTTCTTCAATTCCAAGGAAATATTTTATAAATCACCAAGGTCTTTCATCTTGAAGTTACTATGTAATGTGGCCTTAAGATCTTGAATTAAAGCACTGCTATTCCCTGTTATAAAAAGGTCATCTACATGGATCAATACTATTGCAATGTCTTTGCCAACTCTCTTTGTAAATAGTTAATGATCATATAATCTTTAAGAGTAACTTGATGTGCCTAGAGCCTCAATTAGTTTAAGGTTCCACTGCCTAGAGGCTTGTTTCAAGCCATATAGGGACTTCAAGAGTTTACAGACCTTATGCTCCTCCTGCCTCTGAAATCTCTGAGGCAATTCCATGTAAACTTCTTTAGCAAGATCACCTTGAAGAAAAGTATTGTAGACATCCATTTGGAAGAGAGGCCAATTATGGGATGCTGCCACACTGATCACAACTCTCACAGTAACCAACTTGGCTACTGGGAAAAGGTTTCATAGTAATCAAGCCCTTCTTGTTGGTTGCATTCTTTGTCAACTACCCTAGCTTTGTATCTTTATACATCTCCATTGGCCTTAAGCTTCACCTTATAGATCCATTTTGAACCAATAGGTTGTTTACCAGATGGCAAGTCCACTATTGCCCAAGTATGGTTTTATTCCAAAACATCTACTTCAGACCTCATTGCATCAAACCATTGTTGATATTTGAAGGCTTCCTTGAAATTGGCCTACCAACAGCTAAGAATGCCTTGATATAGGTGTGATAAGATGTTGTCAAATGGTCATAAGACAAATGATTGTCAATAGGATATAAACAGAAAATGATGGTTTTTGTTGGGACTAAGTTATCCTTGTGCCATAAAGGAGGTTTGGAAGCTCTTGCAGATCTTCTAGTTGAAAGAGGCTCAATTTCAAGACCAACATCAAGAGTATCAGTGCAACACTGTCAGGATAAGGCTCAACATCTGGATGTACAGGACTGGCAAGATCCTCAGCCACTTCTGGTTGTTCTTGACCGGTTTCAACCACTTCAGGTTGTGCAGGATTGGTAAGGTCCTCATGGTCCTCAGGATCAAACATGTCCATTTGTATGTTGGCATGATGGTCTGGAGATGGTGCACCTTGTGGCCTCATTTCCTGGAAAGGATAGATATTCTCCATAAAAGTGACTTCTCTACTAACAGAAAAAGAACATGTCTCAAAACCCATGACTTTGTATCCCTTTTGTGTCTTTGAGTATCCCATGAAGATTGATCTTTTGGCCCTTTGAAAAAATTTATCCTGCCTTGGTAAAACTGAAACAAAACACAAACATCCAAATACCCTGATATGTTCTATGTGAGGTTCCTTTTTGTATAGCAATTCATATGGTGATTTTCCCTGTAGGACAATAGTAGGCATTCTATTTATGAGATAAGTTGTAGTCTTAACACAGTTGCCCCAAAATCTGATTGGCATATTACTATGAAACCTTAATGCTCTAGCCACATTTAATATATGCATGTGCTTTCATTCTACAACACTGATCTGTTGAGGAGTATATGCACAGGAACTCTGATGAACTATTCCAAGAGAAGTAAACAAAAAATTGCATTTAGAGTTAAAAAACTCAGTCCCATTTTCAGTTCTCAGAAGTTGCACTTTGACACCAAATTGTGTATTAACTAAAAGCATGAAGTCTTTTAAAATAATATGCACATCTGTTTTATGTTAAATCAGACAAGTCCAAGTAAACCTACTAAAATCATCCACAATTATCACAAATTATTGCTTCCTATCATAGGTGGGAACCTTATAAGGTCCCCAAACAACAACATGTATAAGCTGCAAAATATGAGATGACTTAGAAGTACTAACTAGAAAACTAGGTTATGTGCTTCATGGTTTTGATAGATGGGTGCCCGAGTCTGAAGTGCCACAGCTCAGTCAAACATGTATCCTTTATTTATGTTGAATTAGTTGTTGCTCTAATTGCACTCTTCACTAAGTATAGGTGATGCAATACAAATTTCATCAAGGCCATTTACTAGAAGCCAAGCTCAAGACGTTCAAAGGATGCAAGGGTTATTCATGAAGATGAAGGTCCTCGAGATGGTATTGATGGCAAACAAGGGATTTCAGACCTTAAAGATCGCATGGGCTCCTTTTGGTGAGCATGACCCTCTTGGCGCATTGCCCAAGGGACTAGGCGATGGTCCCAGCTCGCTTAAAGTTCCAGAACGTGGCCATGACTGAAGACCACACAGGAAAATTTGCCGACCAGTCGGCGCATCACCCAAGCCACTTGGCTAGCCCGACTTGGCTCGCCCTTTGGCACTCTGGGTCACTTTTTGGCCCTTTTATCCTAAAACTATAAATAGCTAGTTTGGGTTCATTTTAGACTTAGATTATTTTGAATGTTGAAAACTGAAAACTCATGTATGTGTGTTAAGAGCTTGGTTAAGCTTTTGTTGCCTTTTATTAGAAACATTGGTTGCTAGGGATATTGATTCCCTTGAGGTCTTCGTAAGAGTTAGGTGCTTATTATATGATTAACGAATCGAGGTTATTGGGTCTAATACACCCTTTTGTTGTTTTTTGTTTTCTCTATTTGTGTCTATCTATCTATGTATCTATCTTTAATTTCCGCATTTTAGTGTGATTCCCTTATAGGAATTACATCATTTGGTATCAGAGAGTCTAAATTCATTCCTACGATTCTAATCTTGGGGTTGTTACAAAAAAAAAAGAGTTGAAAATGTTTTTGAGAAATTTCTAAAATGGGTCTTGTTGAGTCTTCTTTGGAGTTTCCAAGGTTAGATTAGTGTTCCCTAACCTATTTCGAGTCTAGGGCTGAGATTTGAAAGGGTTTGGTTCACTATTGAAGAATCCACCATTGTTGGGTGAAGAAGCTTTGAAGAAGACAAAGTGAATATTGAAATCTGGAAGTTTTGGCAAGGAATTGAAGACTAAAAGGTATTAGGGTTTGTTCCCTATATCTAGGTGAGCTTGTATCTCGAATTTCGTGAAATTCCGAGCTAAAAATCTAGAGGATTTTATTTTAGGTCTTCAACTTGTTCTTGAAGTTCTGGAAGAAAATTCAAATCTTCAAAGGGAGGAATATTTGATAAAGGAAGAGTTTGATTCCAAAAAGGAAGAAAGAGAAAGTGTTAAAGTGTTTGTACAAAGGGAATTTACCAAAAAAGGGTAAAGAATAAAGTACAAAGTGCAGGGGGGACCATATGAGGTCAAATTTTGGAGCCTTGAAGGTTAAACGTAGGGACATTGGGTGAGCCCCGACTTGTATCGCCTAGTCCACCTGGCGCCTCGCCCTTTAGGTAGTTAGGTTGTCGAGTTGGCCTTGATTTGGAGGGTGCTACTGGAATTTTTGGCGAGCTAAGCCCTGTTCGCCGAATCCACTCGACGCACCGCTGAACTTCCACCCAGATTGCTGAGTTGCCTTGGCAGATTGTCAAGTTTGGCGAGCCTATCTTCAAGTTGGCGAGCTGAACTTCACGTTATGCGAAGAAAATTGTGCATTTGGCGATCGAAAGCTCATCTTATGACCCTTTCTAATCTCAGGTTGTAACTCCTAGTTTCTTCTTTTTTGATTCTAGTCCGTTGTCAAGAATCCTAAACTAATTTTCAACTTGTAATTACCTACTTGTTGACTATTGGTTCTTGAATTCACTTCTTTGTTAGTGCTTTTCTTTTGTGATATTTTTTTTGTTTTACTTTGTAGATAACTTCTTGATTCAAAAATCTATTTTGACCAAGAGTAGATATTGGTACCTTGTGATCAACAGAGAACAACAAACTGTCAACATTATCCACGCCAATTTGAGAGGCAATCAAAGGTGTGTAAACACGAGCGATTGTGAGTTCATTTTATTAACGCTAACGTTGTTTGCTGTTTTTGTGAGTTGTCTTATTGCTAGGTACAATGTAAACAGAGAATGAAACTCAAGCACCTGTCAGAGATATTACTTTGGTCACTTTATTGGAAGTATTTAATACACGGGTCGCCCTCGTTCCGTATATGAGTTCTTCCAAATTTCTCCTATCCTTTTTCGTGGATTAGCATCTCGAGGTCCTTTGATGGGCATAAAGAAATCGTCTTGGTAGCAACCACCAAACCAATAGAACAAGGGTTCGCTCCGCAGCAGGTCTACAAGCAAGGTAAGTAGGTCCATTACCAGCCGGCTTCGGCTTAAGGATCTTTGGTAGACTGGCCATTATGGAAGGTCGAGTCAACTCCAATGACTCTATACTACAAGCTACTTTTCGTGCTTCTACAAGTGGGCAGAATCACACTCATTTTGCTACTCTCACACCCAAAACCTCCACCAAGCTTTGCACCCAACTTTCAATCAATGGGGTTCAAATATCCAAAGTACCAATCGACCATTCCATCTTCCGCTTAGTCAAGTAGCTCCACCAAGTCAAAGCCATCCTTACCAAACACCACTTAACCAAAATATTCCCTACCAAAGACGGCAACCACAACCAAATCCCGTGAATGAGGTGAGGAATGATGAAGATTAAGGAGGTTATGAAGGCGAAGGTGAAGAAGCTCCACGGAATGAATCACCAAGGAATCGACCAAGAGGTCAAGTGTTGCAAGGTAGACCAAGAGGTAGATTGGGTCCAATGCCATTCGATAGGAGACAACATGACAACCAGCCTCAAGGTGGAGACCAATGGGAAGTCAATGTTAATCAAGAAGTTGGTCAAGAAATTAGAGAAGGACATGGTAACTTTTATTAAGGAGGACGTCAAAGGGGTTACTACCATAACGACCAAGGTTGATGCAATGCGGATTTTATCAAGGCCATTTACTAGAAGCCAAGCTCAAGATCTTCAAAGGATGCAAGGGTTATTCATTAATATGGAGGTCTTCGAGATGATATTGATGGCAAACAAGGGATTTTAGACCTTGAAGATCGCAGGGGGTCTTTTTGGAAAGCAGGACCCACTTGGTGCATCACCCAAGGAACTAGCCAATGGTCCCAATTCGTCTAAAGTTCCAGAATGTGGACATGGCTAAACACCACGTAGGAAAACTCACCTGCCAGTCGGCGCATCGCCCAAGCCACTTGGCTCGCCCGACTAGGTTCGCCCTTTGGCCCTTCGAGTCACTTTTGGGCCCTTTCATCCTAAACCTATAAATAGCTAGTTTGGGTTCATTTTAGACTTAGATTATTTTGAATGTTGAAAACTGAAAACTTATGTTTGACTGTTGAGAACTTGGTTAAGCTTTTGTTGCCTTTGGTTAGAAACGTTGGTTTCTTGGGATATCGATTCCCTTGAGGTCTTCGTAAGAGTTAGGTGCTTATTGTAGGATTAACGGATCAAGGTCATTGGGTTTAATATACCATTTGATTATTTTTTATTTCCTCTATTTGTGTCTATCTATCCATCTTTAATTTTCGTCTTTGATTTCCGTATTTTAGTGTGATTCCCTTGGGCAATGTGCCACATGGAACCTGCTCGCCAAAAGGACCCCATGCAATCTTCAAGGTCTGAAATCCCTTGTTTGCCATCAATATCATCTCGAGGACCTTCATCTTCATGAATAACCCTTGCATCCTTTGAAGTTCTTGAGCATGGCTTCTAGTAAATGGCCTTGATGAAATCCATATTGCATCATTCTCTCTCTCTTGAAAAGAAGTTGTCCTCAAATTCGACGGATCATCATCACCAACAGTTGGGAAAGGGGACAAGTCACACACATTGAAAGTGTTGTGCACTTGATATTTCGGGGGAAGGGCAACCTTGTAGGCGTTCTCGTTGAGCGGCTCAAGCACTGGAAATGGTCTATCACCTCTCGGCATCAGCTTCGTCTTGCGATGGGTGGGGAATCACTCCTTGCGAAAGTGTACCCACACCCAATCACTTGGCTCAAACACGATCCTCTTACGTCCCTTGTTAGCCTTTTTGGCTACATCATGATTATTCTTCTCTAGGTGCAGTCACACCTTTTCATGAAGCTTCTTCATAGCTTCAGCTCCCTTACTCCCATCTAAGCTTAACACAACATCTTGAGAAAGAGGAGTAAGATCTACTGGGGTTAGGGGTTAAAGCCATAAACCACTTCAAATGGAGTCATGCTAATGGTACTATGAATAACTCGATTATATGCAAACTCAACTAAAGGAAAATGTTCCTCCCACGAGGCGAACTTTCCATGCACGACGCCACGAAGCATAGAACCCAAGGTTCTATTCACAACTCAGTTTGGCCATCAGTTTGTGGGTGACAAGAAGTTGAGAACAACAACTTAGTACTAAGTTTGCCTTACAATTCCTTCCAAAAATGACTAAGGAATTTTGGATCCCTATCACTTACAATGGTTTGAGGAATTCCATGCAATTTAACAACATGCTCAACAAACAAAGATACTACATTGGAAGCATAATCACATTTATGATATGGAATGAAATGAGCCATCGGTAAAAATCAATCGACAACAACAAAGATGCTATCTCTAGCTCTTTTGGTCCTTGGCAAACCCAAAATGAAGTCCACTGAAATATCAAGCCAAGGTCTTCAAGGGGTGGGGAGTGGAGTGTATAGACCATGGGGAAGGAGGAGTGACTTAGCACGTCGACATCAAACACATTGACCACAAATTCGAACAACATCTCTATGAATTTTAGGCTATTAGAATTGCTCTTCAAGAATTCCCCTAGCTTTGTCAATACCAAAATGACCCATTAAACCCCATCATCTGCCTCTCTCACAAATAGTTCTCTCCAAGAGCTCATGGGCACACAAAGTCTCTTGCCTTTGAACAAGAAACCATCAAACTTGGAATATGGAGTAGAAGAATTATCTCTCATCCCCCTTTCCCTCTCCTATTTCTCACAATCTTTGAAGATTTGAGAAAATTTGGGATCCTTGGGATACAATGCCTTCAAGCATTCAAAGCCAATCAATTTGGAAGACAAAATATTTATCAACACATGTTTTCTAGACAAGGCATCAGCCACCACGTTTTTCTTTCCCTTTTTATAATGGATTACATAAAGGAAAGTTTCAAGGAATTCAATCCATTTGGTGTGCCTTTTGTTCAGCTTTCCTTGGGCCCAAATATGCTTTAGGGACTCATGATTAATCCTAATTACAAATTCCTTGGCCACAAATAGTGTTGCCAATTACGCGAAGCTCTAATCAAGGCATATATACAATTCAAGATCATAAGTGGAATAATTTAAAGTAGCACCTTTTCGCTTTTCACTAAAATAAGCAATGGGATTTTGGTCTTGTATTAAGACAGCTCCAATGCCTACTTTACTAGCATCATATTCCACTTCAAACATTTTTATAAAAATCAGGTAATTGCAACAAAGGAGCGGAACTAAGCATGGATTTTAAAGCCTTGATAGCATTGGCTTGTTCCTCTCCCCACTTAAAAGGTTTATCCTTTCTGATTACCTCTATCAAGGGGGATGCTATTGTACTAAAACCTTTGAAAAATCGCCTATAAAAACTAGCCAACCTATGAAAGCTTCTAACATCGCTTATGGATTTCGAAATTGGCTAATTCTTAATAGCCTCAATTTTAGAATCATCAAATTCAACCCCTCTTGAACTCACAACAAAACCCAAGAAGAAAACTTCATCAACATAAAATGAACACTTATTAAGATTAACATAAAGTTGTTCCTTCCTAAGCACATCAAACACACATCTCAAATGCTCAACATGATCATGCATGGTCTTGCTATAAATCAAGATATCATCAAAATAGACAACCACAAATTTCCCTATAAAAGGGTTTCATCGCATGATTTATGAGACGCATAAAGGTACTAGGAGCATTAGTGAGACCAAAGGGCATCACCAACCATTCATATAGACCAAACTTGGTCTTGAATGTGGTTTTCCATCAATCACCGGGGTTCATCCAGATTTGATAATACCCACTCCTATGATCAATTTTTGAAACCACACAAGAGACATTCAATTGATCAAGCATATCATCTAACCTAGGAATAAGATGACGATATTTTACCGTAATTTTATTGATGGCTCGACAATCAACACATATGCACCATGTTCCATCTTTCTTTGGAACAAATAGAACCGAAATAACACATGGACTCATACTCTCCTTCACATAACCTTTGTTGAGGAATTTCTGAACTTGACTTTGAAGATCCTTGGTGTCCTCCGGATTAATTTGATAACCCAACTTGATTGGTAATTGTGATCCCGGCACAAAATCAATTTGGTGCTCAATTCCCCGAAGAGGGGGCAATCCACTCGGAAGCTCCTTAAGGAAGACATCCTCATAGTCCTGCAAAGAAACGAAATAGAATTGGGAGGAGAATAATGAGATTAATTACTTTGTAGCACATGATCCCTATGTGTAATAAGGATCAAAGAACTCTTGGACTCAATTTCCTACCTTATCTCTTTGTAATTGGCCAACAATACTTGGGCCTTTCCTTTCAACTTCTTCATTTCCTCTTCTTCTTGGCTCTCAGCCTCCACATGTTCCTTTTCACACTTCTTCTTCTACCTCGACTCACCCATTCTTTGATATACATCATCGACTTGAGAGGGTGACATAGGGTGAAGAACATACTTGTGATCATTCAACACAAGTGAATACTTGTTGGTTCTCCCATCATGTTTGGTTGAACGATCATGTAGCCAAGGCCTACTAAGTAGCACATGACAAGCTTGCATTGGGACCACATCACATAGAACCTCATCTTGATACTTCGCATTATTGAACTTAATCATCACTTGCCGATGCACCCTCAATACTCCACACTCACTTAACCATTGGAGCTTGTAAGGTGTAGCATTGTTAGTGGTAGGAAGTTTCAAGAATTCCACTAAAGCGGTGCTAGCAACATTTGCACAACTCCTACTATCAATGATTAAGGAACACACACTATCTTTGATGAAGTATTTGGAGTGAAATAGATTCTCTCTTTGGCTCGGATCATCCATGGCTTTACTAATCATTGCTCGCCTCACCACATATAGAGGAATGACATTCTCTCCATAGCTTTTCTCTTTGCGGGTACTATGAGGATGGTGAGGCGAGTAATGATTAGTAAAGCCATGTATGATCCGAGCCAAAGAGAGAATATATTTCACTCCAAATGCTTCATCAAGGATAATGTGTGTTCCTTAATCATTGATAGTGGGAGTTGTGCAAATGTTGCTAGCACCGATTTAGTGGAATTCTTGAAACTTCATACCACTAAGCATGTTACACCTTACAAGCTCCAATGGTTGAGTGGGTGTGGAGAATTGAGGGTGCATCGACAAGTGATGATCAAGTTCAAGATTGGGAAGTATCAAGATGAGGTTCTATGTGATGTGGTCCCAATGCAAGCTTGTCATGTGCTACTTGGTAGGCCTTGATAACATGATCGTTCAACCAAATATGATAGGAGAAGCAACAAGTATTCACTTGTGTTGAAAGATCACAAGTATGTTCTTCACCCTATGTCACCCTCTCAAGTCAATAATGTATATCAAAGGATGAGTGAGTCGAGGGAGAAGAAGGGTGAAAAGGAACATGTGAAGGCCGAGAGCCAAGAAGAGGAGGAGAGGAGGAAGTTGAAAGGAAAGGCTCAAGTATTGTTGGCTAATTACAAAGAGATAAGGGAGGAAATTGAGTCCAAGAGTTCTTTGATCCTTATCACACATAGGGATCATGTGCTACAAACTAACCAATCTCATTCTTCTCCTCCCAATTCTATTTCCTTTCTTTTGCAGGACTATGAGGATGTCTTCCCTAAGGAGCTTCCAAGTGGATTACCCCTTTTTTGGGGAATTAAGCACCAAATTGATTTTGTGCTGGGATCACAATTGCCAAACAAGCTGGCTTATCGAAGGAATCCGAAGGACACCAAGGAGCTTCAAGGGAAAGTTGAGGAACTCCCCAACAAAGGTTATGTGAAGGAGAGTATGAGTCCATATGTCGTGTTGGTTCTATTGGTTCCAAAGAAGGATGGAACATGGCGGATGTATGTTGATTGCCGAGCCATCAACAAAATTACGGTAAAGTATCGCCATCCTATTCCTAGGTTAGATTATAAGCTTGATGAATGAAATGACTCTTGTGTGTTTTCAAAGATTAATCTTAGGAGTGGGTATCATCAAATCCGAATGAATCCCGGTGATGAATAGAGAACTGTATTCAAAACCATGTTTGGTCTATATGAATGGTTGGTGATGCCATTTGGTCTCACTAATGCTCCTAGTACCTTTATGTGTCTCATGAATCATGCGATGAAACCCTTTATAGGAAAATTTGTGGTTGTTTATTTTGATGATATCTTGATTTATAGCAAGACCATGCATGATCATGTTGAGCATTTGAAATGTGTGTTTGATGTGCTTAGGAAGGAACAACTTTATGCTAATCTTGATAAGTGTTCATTTTATGTTGATGAAGTTGTCTTCTTGGGTTTTGTTGTGAGTTCAAGACGGGTTAAAGTTGATGAGTCTAAAATTGAGGCTATTAAGAATTGGCCAATTTCGAAATCCATAAGCGATGTTAGAAGCTTTCATGGGTTGGCTAGTTTTTATAGGCAATTTATCAATGGTTTTAGTACCATAGCAGCCTCATTGACAGAGGTAATCCGAAAGGATAAACCTTTTAAGTGGGGAGAGGAACAAGCCAAATCTTTCGAGGCTTTAAAATCCATGCTTATTTTTGCTCATTTATTGCAATTACTTGATTTTGATATAATTTTTGAAGTGGAATGTGATGCTAGTAAAGTAGGCATTGGAGCCGTCTTAATGCGAAACCAAAAACCCATTGCTTATTTTAGTGAAAAGCGAAAAGGTGCCACTTTAAATTATTCCACTTATGATCTTGAATTGTATATATGCCTTGATTAGGGCTTCAGGTAATTGGCAACACTATTTGTGGCCAAGGAATTTGTCATTAGGATTGATCATGAGTCCCTAAAGCATATTCGGGCCCAAGGAAAGCTGAACAAAAGGCACGCCAAATGGATTGAATTCCTTGAAACTTTCCCTTATGTAATCCACTACAAAAAGGGAAAGAAAAATGTGGTGGCCGATGCCTTGTCTAGAAAACAAGTGTTGATAAATATTTTGTTTTCCAAATTGATTGGCTTTGAATGCTTGAAGACATTGTATCCCAATGATCCCAAATTTTCTCAAATCTTCAAAGATTGTGAGAAATGGGAAAGGGAAAGGGAAAGGGGGATGAAGGATAGTTCTTCTACTCCCTATTCCAAGTTTGCTGGTTTTTTGTTCGATGGCAAGAGACTTTGTATGCCCATTAGCTCTTGGAGAGAACTATTTGTGAGGGAGGCACATGATGGGGGTTTAATGGGTCATTTTGGTATTGACAAAGCTAGGGGAATTCTTGAGGAGCAATTCTATTGGCCTAAAATGCATAGAGATTTTGTTCAAATTTATGGTCAATATGTTGAATGTCAACGTGCTAAGTCACACCTTCTTCCCCATGATTTATACACTCCACTCCCCACCCTTCGAAAACCTTGGCTTGATATTTCAATGGACTTCATTTTGGGTTTGCCAAGGATTAAAAGAGGTAGAGATAGCATATTTGTTGTTGTCGATTGATTTTCAAAGATGACTCATTTCATTCCATGTCATAAATGTGATGATGCTTCCAATGTAGCATCTTTGTTTGTTGAGCATGTTGTTAAATTGCATAGAATTCCTCAAACCATTGTAAGTGATAGGGATCCAAAATTTCTTAGTCACTTTTGGAAGGAATTGTGGGGCAGACTTGGTATTAGGTTGTTGTTCTCAACTTCTTGTCACCCACAAACTATTGGTCAAACTGAAGTTGTGAATAGGACCTTGGGTTCTATGCTTCGTGTCGTCGTGTATGGAAAGTTGGCCTCCTGGGAGAAACATTTGCCTTTAGTTGAGTTTTCATATAATCGAGTTATTCATAGTACTAGTGGCATGACTCCATTTGAGTTTATGGTTTTAACCCCCTAATCCCTTTAGATCTCACTCCTCTCTCTCAAGATGTTGTGTTAAGCTTAGATGGGAGAGAGCGAACTGAAGCCATGAAGAAGCTTCATGAAAAGGTGCGGCTGCACCAAGAGAAGAAGAAACAAGATATAGCCAAAAAGGCTAACAAGGGACGTAAGAGGATCGTGTTTGAACCAAGTGATTGGGTGTGGGTACACTTTCGCAAGAAGCGATTCACAACCCGTCACAAGACAAAGCTAATGTCAAGAGGTGACGGACCATTTCCAGTGCTTGAGCGGCTTAACGACAACGCCTACAAGGTTGCCCTTCCCCCAGAATATCAAGTGCACAACACTTTCAATGTGTGCGACCTGTCCCCTTTCCCAACTGTTGGTGATGATGATCCGTCGAATCTGAGGACAAATTCTTTTCAAAAAGGAGAGAATGATGCAATATGGAATTCATCAAGGCCATTTACTAGAAGCCAAGCTCAGTACCTTCAAAGGATGCAAGGGTTATTTATGAATATGGAGGTCCTCGAGATGGTATTGATGGAAAACAAGGGATTTCAGACCTTGAAGATCACATGGGGTCGTTTTGGCAAGTAGGACCCACTTGGCGCATCACCCAAGGGACTAGGTGATGGTCCCAATTCGCCTAAAGTTCTAGAACGTGGCCATGGCTGAAGATCATGCAGGAAAACTCGCTGACTAGTTGGCGCATCACCCATGCCACTTGGCAAGCCGGTCTTGGCTTGCCCTTTGGCACTTCGGGTCACTTTTGGTCCCTTTGATCCTAAAACTATAAATAACTAGTTTGGGTTCATTTTAGACTTAGATTATTTTGAATGTTGAAAACTGAAAACTCATGTTTGAGTTTTGAGAGCTTGGTTAAGCTTTTGTTGTCTTTTGTTAGAAACGTTGGTTGCTTGGGATATCAATTCCCTTGAGGTCTTCGTAAGAGTTAGGTGCTTATTGTAGGATTAATGGATCGAGGTCATTTGGTTTAATATACACTTTGGTTTCTTTTTGTTTCCTCTATTTGTGTCTATCTATCTAACTTTAATTTCCGTCTTTGATTTCCGCATTTTAGCGTGATTCCCATCTAGGAATTACATAAATAGGCCATTGAATTCTTTACCAATCCCAATCACCCTGCCATTGTAGAGTTCTTGCAACACACAAAAGTGAGAAAAGAAACACACACTACATGATAATTCCTTGGTAAGTTGTGCCACTTAGAGTAAATTGAATTTGAATTCAGGTACATGAAGTACATACTTCACTATTAGGTTTCCAAAAATGATTGAACTGCCCGTTTGTTTTATTTGAACCTTTCTTCCTGTTAGCAGTTGAACTGTACTAGTATGTTCACTCATTGTACATTTCAATTCATGCATTAGCTCCTCATATGAAGCTATATGATGAGTAGCTCTTGAATCTATTATCCAGTCATATGCAGTTAATTCAGTCCCTAAAGAGACATTACCTGTCAAATTTGTCTTGCAATTATTTGTTTCCTTGTTGTACAACATATCCCTCATTTGATTGTGATCTTCCTCTGTGAATTCATAGTCCTACTTTTGTACATCTGCTGAAGTACTATTGGCATAGGGCTTGAAATTGCCATTGTTGTTCTGATAAGACCTATTACTATTATAAGATTCAACTGATTTTAAAGCCTATATCATTGTTGTTCTGGTAAGATCCACTTGCTCCTGGCTGCTTCCTCTTGCTCTTGAAGTCAGAAGGATAACCTGCTAATTTGTAGCATTTCTCTGTCACATGATATTTGTAACCACAGATCTCACATGCATCAGTGCCTGGAAACACCTTTTTTTCTCTGAATCCTTCTCCTCTTCCTGCCATCATAGTAAGTGGCTTTTAGTTTGAGTCCACTACCCCTAACATTCTTTGACTTTCCTCCTGAACTACAGTTGCATAAGCCTGATTGATACTAGGAACCTCAGTTTTAAGTAGAAAGTCACTTCTCACATGATTGAAAGACTCATTTAGCCTCATTAAGAGCATCATCAACCTTTGTTGATGTAGATGCTCAATATAGGGCTAAGATCTAGAGCATTCACATAAATGAGAGGGCACCAACACATCGACCTGATCCTATAGGTCCCTCAATTTCGAGTAGTAATTTGTCACTGAATATGTACCTTGGTTTAATGGAGCCACCTCTGTCCAGAGTTGATAGATCCTAGTAAGGTTAGATTTATCAAATCTTTCTTTGAAATCTTCCCATACACGTTTGGCATTAGATGCATACATTATTGTAATCAATAGATTGCATGTTCCTGTGCTACTAATCCATGAGAGAACTACTGCATTACACCTTTCCCATTAAACTGTCAATCCATCCTTGTGCATGTTTTTCATGCAAGTTCCATCTGTGAAACCTACTTTGTTCTGTACCAACAATGCTAGCTTCATCGATCTACTCCAAAGACCATAATTCTCAGGTCCTGTAAGTTTGGTTGTAATCAATGCTACACCAGGTGTGTCTGAAGGTTGCAAATAGAGTGGATAATTATGTCCAAGCGTTGCTATAGTAAGCTTTGCCATGGCTATGATCTGAGTTGAGAAATTACTTTGCGGAAAAGATACAATGAAAACTATATAGTCCTAGTCTCTTATGCTCTGATACCATAATAAATTTCATAGAATCATGGAGCTAAGCTCTATTGTTGCAAATATCTGCAACTCTATTTAAGAGAGAACTATCTAAAATGGAAGAATCTCGGAGAAGAAGAGAAGAGATATTATTGATACTTACTTTGATCACGTTTACATTTCCTATCTATAGGAATTACGTTGATGTACAACTTCACACTTTGCAGCTACAACTAGTTGTAACTACTTAACAATCAGCTTAACAACTTTTCCGACTCCTAACCTACTGCTAACTGCTATAACTATATTTTTGACATTCTTATTGTGTGACTCCAATAGATCCAGACATCACATTCATAAAAACACACACAAGATTTCACATGTGACATTGGTTCATTTTTTGGGTTTTCCCTCTAAATTATGAAGATTGTTAATGTTGTTTCCTTTTATTATAGGTGATACTGTGAGAGAGCTATTAACTCTATGACAGTTAGATTGTTGATTCCAGAAGCATAGTTTTGAACCATTTAGAAAACCACGTAAAGCCTTGCCTTCTTTATATTGGGTTGTTTCCAGAAGACCATAAGATTCGAGTGTATGATTTGCTGAAGTTGTGAATGGCTGAAGAGTTTGTATTGAATAATCTACTTATTGTAATGGTCTTTGGAAGGGAAATCAATGTAGTGCGTGAGTTTTGCTTGAGAAAACTTATAGAAGAAAAGTTTATGTAGCTCGTAGTGCCATACAATCTGTATCAACTTTTGCAATATTCCAAGGACTTATGTTATGCATATATATTCGTGATGTGGAATTGCCAAATTTATGGGCTACTGAAATGCAGTCGGTAACTCTACAGCTCCGGTAGAGAAAGAAGTTACACCTAAAGGCTGCTACTTTATGGGAAATGACGAAGCTAAGACATGTGAATATATGCCCTTTTTCCTTTGTATGGGAAGATAATAACCAAGGAATTCTTAAAGAATCTTCAACAACTATGTTGGAGAACATGAAGACATTTCACACTTATTTTATACCCTTGAATAATATGAATTCGATGTTCTCGGGGAGGCTTCTGAATAGTATACGCTTGACTAATATAAATCCAAGGTTCTGGTGGAGGTTCTCGAAACTCAGACTCCACATTAAATATGTACCTGAATCAGGGCACTGTTGGGATGTCACAAACGTCGTGTTCTTGGCACTCAAATACTTGTCATTTAACGTTGTGTCAATGGAAGAATGGAATGCTTCAAAGGCATCTTTCCTATGCTTGAGAAGCTAGTACTAAAATATTATCAAAACTTCAAGGAGATCCCTCATTGCTTTGTAGATAAGCCAACACTGCAACTCATTGAATTGGTTAACTACAGGGACTCTCTTGTGGTTTCAGCTATGAATATTAAAAAAGAAATAGAAGAAAACACAGGATGTGACAGTCTCCAAGTTCTTATATTGTAGGACTATGAAAGCTGATGATAAGCCAATTCAACAATAGAGTTGTTCCATTTGATCACATGATAAACAATTGTTGGTATCTTGCCTACTGAAGATTTGTTCATTTATCTTGCATTATTCTGTATATCATAGCTTGAGTAGTTATACATAAAAATTTCATGATTCTCAAATATCCTAATTCACATAATGTAGGCTTTTAGGTTTAGAGAATATATTTCCTTTCTCATCGTTTATTCATCTCATAATAGATGTATATATAAATACAACTAATACTTTGTTGACAAGTAGAATTAGAGTAGACTTAGGACTAATACTTGACCCCTACTTCAAGATATATATTTACATAACAGTCCTAGTTTCAACACTCCCCCTCAAGGCGGTGCATATATGTCTATCATGCCCAACTTGCCAATCATATCGTGGAAAACCTTCCCTGATACAACCTTGGTGAGTATATCTGCCAGCTGACTTTCAGACTTGACAAATGGAAAATGTATAATCTTTTGATCTAACTTGTCCTTAATGAAGTGTCAATCAATTTCAACATGCTTAGTCTGATCATGTTGAACATGTTTTTATGCTATTTGAATTGCGGCTTTATTATCACAGAATAAGTTCATAGGTCCTGTATATTTAATTCCAAGATCCTTCAAAACATATTTAATCCATAGTAGCTCACAGAAGCCATTGGCCATCCCTCGAAATTTTGCTTCTACACTAGACCTAGCGACAATATTTTGCTTCTTACTTCTCCACGTGACAAGATTGCCTTCGACAAAAGTGAGATAACCCGAGGTTGATTTCCTGGTCAAGAGATCTCCTGCCCAATCTGCATCTGTGTAGCATTCGGTGACAATTTTTTCATTCTTCAAGAACAACAGTCCTTTTCTTGGAGCACTCTTCAAGTATCGCTAAATTCTATTGACAACTTCCATATGATCTTCTGTTGGTTTCTGCATGAATTGACTCACAACACTTACAGCATATGCGATGTCTGGCCTTGTGTGAGTCAGATAGATTAACTTTCCTACTAGACGTTAATATCTGCCTACATCTTTTATTTTCTCTCCCAAAGAATTTCCAAGTTTGTGGTTTGTCTCCATAGGTGTCTCAATTGGCTTGCATGCTAGCATCCATATCTCCATTAACAAGTCTACTACATATTTTCTCTGAGAAAGGGAAATTCCCTGTCTTGACCTTGATACTTCAATGCCTAGGAAATATTGCAATTGTCCTAGGTCTTTCATTTCAATTTTTGATGCTAAAAACTTCTGCAGTTGATCCATTTCATTAGAATCCTTTCATGTCAGTACCATGTCATCAACATATACAATCAACGATGTTACCTTCCCTTCGTTGTGTTTGATAAACAAAGTGTGATCAGAGTTACTCTGTTTATAACCCACCGATGTCATTGAAGATGTGAAACGTCCAAACCATGCCCGTGGTGACTATTTTAACCCATATAATGTCTTCTTTAATCTGCATACCTTGTTTCTGTAAGTGTGCTCCTGCATTATTCCTGGTGGAAGATCCATGTGAACCTCTTCCTCCACGACACCATTTAAGAATGCATTTTTTATATCAAATTGTCGCAATGGCCAATCTTTATTTGCTGTAATTGATATAAGGATACGAATAATATTAAGTTTAGCTACTGGTGTAAATGTTTCCTGATAGTCCACTCCATATTTATACGTGTATCCTTTTGCTACCAGCCTCACCTTATACCTATCAATACTTCCATCTGCCTTAAGCTTTACAGTATACACCCATTTACACCGGACATTCCTCTTTCCTTCGGGTAGCGGAACCGATTCCCAAGTTTGATTTCTCTACAAGGCCTCCATTTCTTCATTCATCGCTTTTTTCCATTGTGATTTTGTTAATGCTTCCTGCTCACCACTAGGAATATATACTTTGGACAATTGATTAACAGTTAGAGCAAATGAGGTTGATAATCTTTTGGTGGAGGCATAATTTCTAATATGATATTTTGAATTGGCATTAAGATTAGGTTCATATTGTATTCTCGATATACCTTTATTTTTTCTGATTGGATAACTGGAAGTAGGAGAATGAGAATAATTAAACATAGTTTCAAGTTCATTTGAAGAGTTATTAAGAGGTACCTGAGGTATATGATCAAGTAGAACATACTTAGAGGACTTATTGGTTAATGGAGTGATTGTTGTACTTTCTGGAATAATTCTTACATTGTCTTCATTTGTGACTTCCTTATTGTTATATCCTTCTTCCCTGATTCTTTCATTGTCTTCATGTGTGATAATATCTTGTTCCAAGATATTAGAATGTGCATTTAATATTTCCTCGTGAGCTTCTAATTCCAAGAACTCAATTTCTCCCCCTAAAGCTCCATTCATCCTAGTCTTTTCTTTGTCATTCTCCTCCTGAAGAGATGAGGGTGTAACTCCACCCTTATAATATAGCTCTGACACACGGAAATATGTATTAAGAGTAACATATAGTCTCTTATTTTGTGGATCATAACACTGGTATCCTTTCTGAAATTCTGAATAGCCAACAAACACACACCGTCTTACATATGGATCCAATTTTCCTCGCAGATCTTTGGGAATGTGAGTGTATACTGTGCAACCAAACACCCTTGGCTCTAAGTTTGTTAGATGCGGAAGAGAACAAAGAGAATGAAGCTTTTGTTGCGGAGTCTCAAAATTAATGACTCGAGATGAAACCCGATTAATAAGATAAGTCGCAGACTTAACCGCTTCCCCCAATAAATAGTTGGCATATTCATGCCAAAGAGAGATGCACGAACAATCTCCATAATCTGTCTATTTTTTGTTTCTGCTAGGCCATTTTGTTGTGGTGTGTATGTGCAGGATGTTTAATGACGTATACCTCGTTGCCGAAGGTATTCGTCAATAGTAGATTGCATAAATTCTATGGCATTGTTAGATTGCCAAACACGGATTTGTCACTGATATTGAGTGCCTACCATATTATAAAAATCTTGGAATGCAATATACGCATCACTCTTCTTCTGAAGTAATGATATCCATGTCATCATAGTACATTCATTTATGAAAGTAATAAAATAACGAGCTTGAGACAAAGTTTCAACTTTCATAGGGCCCCATATATCAGAATGTATAACAACAAAAGGTTCAGAACATTTATTCAAACTTGGTAAATATGGAACACGATGATTTTTTGCTAATTCACAAAATGTCACAATAAAAAACTAAGCTATCTAAACCTAAAAACAAATCTGGTTTGAGTTTCTGAAGATAACCAAATGAGATATGTTCGAGCCTTATATGTCATAACCATACATTGTCTCGTGCTTTCTCAACCCATATGTGCGGAATGCATGGCTGAATTTCTTCTCTCGGCCTTTAGTCAATTACAGAAAGTAGAGATTGTGTCGCTTAACACCATAACCAAGAGTCCCCCGAGTCAGAATGTCCAGAAAGATACAAAAAAAAGGCCAAAAGGTTACAGTGCAATTGAGAGAAGAGGTAACTTGGCTAACAGATAGAAGATTAAGATCTAGAGTAGGTACAACCAAAACAGTGTCAAGTCTTAAAG
This sequence comes from Solanum gandarillasii, assembly GCA_029582405.1. Lineage (NCBI taxonomy): Eukaryota > Viridiplantae > Streptophyta > Magnoliopsida > Solanales > Solanaceae > Solanum > Solanum gandarillasii. Next base: position 2,568 of record JAJONY010016716.1, on the reverse strand, counting down.
CATATGTTAAGACAACTGGTCCTTCTCGGATAACTGGAGAAGTACCACCATTAGCGGTAGAAATAATGGGCTAAGAAGATGATTTTAATGATTGTAATTTGCTTGGGTCTTTGGTCATGTGATCAGATGCTCCAATATCTATAATCCAAGTATTATTAGTAGAAAGTGCAGTAACATTAATATTGACATTGTTATTACCGGTACTACATGGTTGCGTCATATTGACACGAGGTTCTATTTTACCATCATTGATTGGTTCCTAATGTAGTCGTGGCTATAACTTTGTTTGGAATGACTTTGCGAGGTTTCTTTGAGAAATCCCACAAATCTGGATAGCCAATGATCTCTTAGCATCGTTGTTTTGAGTGTCCTGATTCACCACAATGGCTACTAATAAGATTAGTATGCTTACCAGATGACTGATTAGTTCGACCTTTAACAGAACTGCTACGATGGACAGCCATGGCAGAACTCTCAAGAATTAGCCAAGCACTGCTTATAGTCTGCGTCTGTTGAGCTTCTCTTCAAACATAAGCATATGTACTTTCAAGGTCAAGCTTTGGATCCTTTCTTAAAATCTCACCACGAACTTGATCAAATTCTGCCCCAAGTACATTGAGAAATAAATGAACTCATTGCCTTGCCATCATAGAATGCATCTGAAGAATACCCTCAACAGATCCATCATGTGTATTTGTTCGGTGATCAATTTCTTGAAAAATACCAATCAATTTGTTATAGTACGTGGATAGGGGTCTTCTGTTCTGCATAGTGGTGAAGGATTTTTGATTTAGTTCAAACAATCGGGTTTTATCAGAACCATCATAGAACGTTTTGGCAATTGCTTCCCAAATTTTCTTTGTCGTGGAAAGCCTGATAAACCGCCGCATCAGGGTGGGACTCATCGAGTCAATCAACCAACTCTTCACCTTATGATTTTCTGTAATCCATATTGCATAACTCGAGTTAGTTTGTTCGGGTTCCTTTGCTTCACCGATAAGGTAACCAACCTTGTTTCGAGCTCCGATACGCATCTCCATTAATTGAGACCATAATGAGAAATTCGTTTCATCAAGGATAACTCCCGTTGGAAAGGGCGAGTTGTCTTGTTGAACAATAATTGAGGTAGAGTTTGTCGTTGTGCCAGAGGAAGGCGTAGTATCGCCCATCTTGGAAAAAAAGAGGTTGGGAATTCAAAAAAATTATGAATCTGATTGCTCTAATACCATGTAAGCTTTTAGGTTTAGAGAATATTTTTCCTTTCGCATCGTTTATTCATCTCATAATAAAGGTATATATAGACCCTTCACTTGACTATCCAACAGTTCGGACTTATGAACCATAAATCGACATGCTTTACTATTTGTAGCATATCCAATGAACATACAATCCAAAGTTTTAGGTCCTATTTTGACCCGTTTGGGAATAGTTCCCTCATTTCCATTTATCATATGAAATAGACTGTATTGGAAATTGTTTGATCACTATCTTTCAAGAGTTATTGCTTGTATAAACTTTAAGGGACGACAAACAAATTCTCTATCAGGATACAACAAAGACTGAACAAACACAACTTTCTGTTGCTCCCTTTCTTAACAAACAACCATTTTTTTTTTATAATTTGTTACTCCCTTTACTAACAAACAAAACTTTTTGTTTCTCTTTTTATGAATAGATAAAAAAAAAAATTGTTCTCTTTTACTGTAATGATAGCACCCCCCACAAATTTTGTGGTAAATCTGAACTTATAAATAGGACATTCAACATTTCCTTCAAAGTTCGGTTTTTTCCTGTCAACAATTTCATTAGATTGAGGTGAGAATGTGTAGTAATTTGATGGATGATTCCATTTTCCAAATATATTTCTGCAAAAGAAGATTCATAGTCTCTACATCTACCACTTCTAATCATGACAATCTTTTTATCCAACTGATTTTCAACTTCAGTTTTATATTGTCAATATGTTTCTGTTGCTTCATCCTTACCATTCAGGAAATAAACATAACAGTATCTAGTGCAATTGTCAATAAGGGCAATATGACCCAAATGTTTGTTTTACAACACAAACATAACATATCACTTTTCACCAATGTTCATGTCCATAAAAAAAAAATTAATAAACATATCTTTTCATGAAAAATCACAATATTTTAAAGTGAAACTTTTTCATCAAAGAATACAATTCTTTTCAATGAATAATATAATTTTGTGGTTTCATACTAGTCATATCATATACTAGTAAAGAGAGACTCAACGACCACAATATCAAATATACTCCAAGAATTTTGTGGGTCTAACATAATACAAGATTGTCATTAAATTTCATATCTTGTACTTTCAAATTTAAATTAGATAGTAAGTCTAATTTTGTCTTTATCACAAGTAAAGAACCCCCCACATTTTAAATATGTTCTCAAAAATATTTTTCAAGTATTTCAAATTATTTTCCACATATTTTTTCCCATGCTTACACATTGGCAACACGAAGCCTTCTTTTGGAGATTTAATCCATATAAACACCCATTGCAGGCACAAAAACCACTAATTTTATGTCATTAGTGTTTTTTT
>JAJONY010016715.1:0-34485 GCA_029582405.1 Solanum gandarillasii | reverse complement strand
GAAAGAATTTTTACTTATATGTCTTTGTATAGGAGTAATATTTAGTATATTTTTGGTTTGATTTTCTTGTCATTGGACATATTTTACTTTTATTTTAGCAGTTTGTAATGAGATATTATTAATTTAGTATAATTTTAGTTATTTTTATTGTATGATCATGGGTGAATTTTATGACAAATATTTTTGTCATGAATTAAATTAATTCATCACAAGTTGATTACATTCAGTGGTACAAAATGTATTGTCCTAGTACCCCTTTTATTGAATATGAATTTTTTATTTATTTTGTGACAATTGTAATTATCACTACTTATGATAATATTTAGTGACAATATACGTCGTCGATAAAAGCAACACTTTTAGTGACAAAATGATATATTTAATCACAAAATTATTAACCTTTTTTATTATATTAAATTTATCCCTAATTTATACATTTAAGGACAAAATATTTTTTTGTATATAATAAAATAGTCATTACTAACGACATTGTATATTTTCAACTACGAAATACATATAGCTTTAGAAAAATTTGATGTCGTCACTGATTGAACAAAATAATTAGTGATGATTTAATTGTCACTAATAATAATATTTTTAGTGACAAAACATACTATTAACTACAAAAAAGTTACACTTTTTATGACAAATAAATTCGTCACAAATGTTTATGCTTTTGGGGACAAATTTTATTTTTGTAGTTAATATAATATTTTAGTGACGAAGCACTAAATCACCTTTGTATACTTTTAGTGATGCACATTTAGTGACGACTGATTGACGAAATTTTTTCGTCACACAAGAATTTTAGTGACGAAATATGATTTATAGATGACGAAATTATTCGTCCCTGATAATCAAAATTGTTGTAGTGCTACTAGACGTGGTTTTGAGACATCCTTGAACCATTCTAAACCTTGTGCTCTGATTACCAAGTTTGTCATGATCCAGGGGTACCCTTAGATGTAACAAGGTGTACAAGACCCCGAGAGGCCTCATACAAGCCACTTAGCTTTCATAACACAAGATAATAGAAATAAGTGGAATTTTAAAATATTTTCAACAACATCAAAGTTTCATAACAAAAGCGGAAGTCTATTACACTTTGTCTTAAAAGCATCTAAAACGTGAACATTTTGGGACACAACCCACACAACAATATTCAAAATTTAAGACAAAAGAACATAAGAGAAATGGTGGCTAAATCCTCGAATGCTATGAGGACTCACCAATCTTCAAGTCTTGCCTCAACTAGGATCCTAGCCACGGGGATGAGCGTTGAGATTGCCAGACCCTACATTTGGATAAGAAATGTAGGAAAGAGTATGCGCTAGTACAAACATGTACTAAATATGATAGCTTGCATAAACATCGACTAAGCATAAGAGTCAAACAACATAATTCATAAACCATGATCAATGCAAATAAATATCATCTCAAGACATACTTATGATACTTCCTTGAAGTAGCCTTGTTTCATCATAACCATGTTAACTTGATGTGAGAAGTAGTTAGTTCTTAGTTGCTCTTATTATCCATGGAAGCCACATCATCATGCCAATCCAAGCTATCCATGGAAATGTATAATCTCCTTACCAATCCATGCTACCATTAAAATGTATCATCTCCTTACCAATCCAAGCTACCATGAAAATGTATCATCTCCTTACTAATCCAAGCTACCATGAAAAGGTATCATCTCATTACCGATCCAAGCTACCATGAAAAGGTATCATATCCTTACCAATCGAAGCTACCATGAAAATGTATCACATTACCAATCCAAGCTAACCATGGAAAGGTATCACATTACCAATCCAAGCTATCCATGGAAAGGTATCACATTACCAATCCAAGCTATGACTTATTATCATAACTCATAAGTTCTTAGATTCATTTTAGCTGAGCATGCCGTTCAACCTAGAATCATTCGGTATGATAAATTCATTCACATTCATACATAACAATTTATAGGAACTATCCCTTCCACAATAATTCCATCAAAATCATCAATTCACAATATAAGCTTTACTCTCAAAGCCCTACATCTCATATTCATCATACATGCCTAAATCTCAAGACAATTCTAATCATAAATCATTTTATATGCTTCAATATAAAGCAATTCTTAATGAATCTCATCAATCCTATAAGAATACATCTAAACCCACAAATTCTCCTTTCATGGCATAAAACCCATTTACATCAATTTCATCATTCTAGACATGGCTTAGGAATGGGTACATGCAAATTTATCCTAAAACATGTAATCCTATCAATTCATGCATAAACAATCATAACTCAATCATTTGGATCAACATTCATCAATACCCACAACTTTAGAAGAAAACCCTAACTCAAATTGGGGAATTTCTACTTTTCAATTGGGGAATTTTAGGGACTCCATGGAAGAAAGGATTCCATGGATAAAAAGCCATCATACCTTTATAACAAATCCCACAAATGCTTGAGGATTGGAGGCTTGACCTTGATCCTTGCTTGAACTCTTTCTTCTTCTTCTTCAAGTTTTAGAGAGAGAAATATAGAATAGTACTTTTTGATATTTTTGCTTTAAGTTTGAGAAGGTTTTGAAGACTTGAAGATCCAAAGGGTTTCATCCTCAGGATTTGGATTTGGGTCTCTTAGATTCTTCAATTTTGGCCTGTATCAAGACTTAAATTTTCATACCCAGTTGAATGCAAGCTCAATTTGGTATAAATTTCTATCGCTTATACATGTGTGGCTAAAAACCCCAATTCTTGGGGAGTGATTTAGCAAATATGGTTAAGATAATTGTTGGGTCTTGCTTGTTGATAGATTAATAGTAGTTTAATTATGATTTCATTTAGTAGTTGTAGATAAGTTTAATGAATTTGTAGTTGAAAATACAAGTTTGTTTATGTGTTTTTGGCTTGCTGTAATACCCCGGAAACTAATAGACTAAACTCGAGCCATAAGCTAGGGTTCTATGGTGTGTCGTATGTGAAATAGTGTTGTAGATTATGCTTTTTGTGTTTTGCATGAGGAGTTAAATGGTAGGGCATCAAGGTGTGAATTAGACCTAGTAGCCTAGATGACCTGTAGGTGTTTGGTGATGCATGGGAAGGGCAGCCACCAAGGCAAAAGGGCAAACCCAAGCCAAAGGGCTAAGGCTGCCCAACCTTGGCAGCCACTGCCTAAGAGTTCACGACCAGTGGTGTGGACCATGGTCCGTGAAGGGGTCCATGAAGACTCCTTAGACACTTGGGAGGCCAGATAGGGTGGTTGAGGGCCAAAAAGGGTTGGGGGAGCTACTGGTCCATGGACCACGGGCACCACCATGGATTGTGGTGCCCTTCAAGGACCGTCCAAGTGGTCTTGGTGCCTGGGATGGGGCAGCCAAGTTGAGGGACATTTGGGTAAAATCCTATTCGACTAGGTTTACGTGGTGGGCATTTTGTATGTATTTTATTCACATATTAAGACTATTTTAAGTCCTTATCCCCCATGTTTAAGTCACTTTACAATAGACTCTATTCAAAACCCCAAATCACTCCTCTCTCAAATATTTCTCTCTCTAAGAAGAACTTCTATTGAAGAAGATGCTAGGGTTGAAGCTAAGGTCAAGAACAAAGGCTCCATTGCTTAAGGCTTGTTCTAGGGATTTTTTAAAGGTATGTTTAGATATTCATCTATGGGTTCTTCCACCCATAGATTCCCCTAGAGATTCCCTTAATTTATGAAGAAGAACCCCAATCTAAGCTTCGGTTACTTCCAAAGCATGGGTTTTTGATGGGTATGATCCCAAACGTTTAGGTAATACTTTTATATGATTATTTTAGTGTTGATTCATGTTATTATAAATAATTTATATGAATTCCTTGATTTACCCTAATTTCCAACGTATGTGGGCTTGTATCTTTTGATGACGAATTGATAATCCTTGCTAGATTCTCTTGGGTTGTTGATATGTATAAATTTTATCCAAGGATGTGAACATGAGATAATTAATTGACTAGACTTATGCATGTATGTTAGAACATCAATTGAAATGATTAAGAATTGGGACTTTTAATGAATTGTGCTTAGAATTGGCTTATGACTAATGTGTCTTGTGATCTAGACTAGTATGATGAATGTGAATTAAAGCTTGATTATAGGGCTTGAAGTCATAATGTTGGCCACTAGGACTTAAAGATTGAGTCTATTATGATGAGATGTATTGCATGTATGTAGAATGTGATAGGTTAATCACCTAAGGTGAGTCATGCCTTTTAGAATAGATTAACTTAAGGTTGAGATTTATGATCCCTTCATGGATAGTTGAATTATGTAGCTTGGGATGGTAGATCTCATGGTAGCTTGGGATTGAGGAAATAAGCTCTCTTAAGGTTAGCTTGAACTTGCATTGGTAGGATGCTTTTCATGGTAGCTTGCATTAGTATAGGCATGGTAGCCTAGGATTGAGGATCTATACTCTCCTATGGGTAGCTTGAAGTAGCATGGTTTTAATGACTTCATGATAGATTGACTTGGTTAGGACAAAACAACTTCATGGTAGCTTAGGATTGAGACTCCACACTCTCCTAAGGATATCTTAGGATTGAGGATTCATATTCCCCTAAGGATAGCTTCCATCTTATTGAATGGTTGCATGGTGGCTAGGTTGGTATACTTGTATCCTTCCTTTGATAACTTGGATTGCATGATATAATGTTTTCCATGGTAGTTTGGTCTAGCATGGTAGTATGATATTCTTAGATAGACTAGAATGAAAGATAGTTAGCATTGAGTAAGTTAGCCTAAAGGAGTACTTAGTGTGAGTGATAGTATGGGATGCCATTCATGCATGGCACAAGTATGACTTGAATATACTTATCATGTGACCTCTTGTGTGATGTATGCCTAGCTTGGAGTGTTGCTATAATGCCCTCCATTATATGAATTGGCTTAAGATGATAGTTCCTTGTCAATATGAAAGTAGGTCAATAGTGACACTTAGAAATGATGAATATGAATATGGTGACCTTAAGGATATGCTTAGTGTGTGTGGTATTATGGGATGCCCCACATGCATTGCACAAGTGTGACTTGAGGTTACTTAGGGGTACAGTGCTCTTATGACATGAAAACCTAGGTCTTGACTATGAAGGTGGGCTATGACCAAGAATGACCAAAGAGAGGTACTTAGCTTAGATAGTATTATGGGATGCTATCTTTGCATTGCGCAAGTATACTTGGAGGTGGCTTGTGAAGTAGTCCTCTTGATTATGAAGGATTAATGGTTTAAGTATGCAATTATGAATATCTTATGTTGACTTGTTATGGTATGATACTTCTGTTGGAATTTATGTTATAATTATGTATTGTCTCTTATGATTATGTCTTATGTTGACTAACCATTTTGAGATGTCTTATGTTGGTATGTTAGCTTTCATACTTGGTACATTTTGTACTAACACATATTGCCTACATTCTAATCAAATGTAGGGTCTTGGGAGATTGAGTTGCTTGGAGGCTAGGTTCATAAGTGCAAGAAGACTTGAAGATTTGGTGAGTCCTCATAGCTTCAGGAACAAACCCCTATGTTCCTTTATGTATTTTCTTATGTTTTAGACATTATCTGGGCTGCTCCCCAAGGCTTTTATTCATGTTATTAATAGATGGATTGAGACAAAGCTGTTAGAAAGACTTTTGCTTTTATGAAATATTTTTGGTAATATGGTTTAAAGAAAGTTTTAAATTCTCCCTACTTTTCTATGATTTTATGTTATGATGACACTAAGGGATTATATAAGACCTCTTCGAGGTTGAGTATGTCGTGTTAGGACTAGAGAGTGCTCTCGAGTCGTGACACTTGCTCGAGAGAGAGGTCGTAAAACTAAAACTACTAAATTGATAGACGGTGGGAGTTGGCCAACATGAGGTTAAACTCGAGAGGTTGAATCCTAGTTTCATTCCCACACACTCAGCTCGAGGGAGTGAGTAGGTTAAGGCGTAGGCTGGTCTTCATCCGGCAAGTGGGTGTCCGAGAGGAACGTATTTGAAATGGTGTAAGTTGCTCGAGAGAGGGCTTATCCCCCTTAAAGTTTAGCCTAGGCACAATTATTCTATGAATCTTCTATCGAAAGCAGGTACCCAATAATCTAGCTTAACATGTATTCCCGTCACATCCCAAGGATCCCCTCTCATTACTTAGAAATCCTTGTTTATTTTGTTGTTTTTTACATACTTGTGACAAAACCCCCAATTGTTAATTGACACTCTTGTGTCCCCATTTAATTTACAATGTTTTTAATCATTAATGTCTTTAGCTACGACTAGTTAGAACCAAATTTTATTCTTCTATTAATTCTCAAAGCCACTCCCTTGGGAACGATCCCAACCCTTGGTTGGGTTACTAAACTATTGTATGACCATAGACACTCGCATCGGAATTTGTGTCTTGATTACGCAAACATCCAAATGGCGCTGCTACCGGGGAGTGGTGTTATTTAGGAATTCTTAGTTAAGTAGAATGTATGTTTTTAATAGTTGTAGTTTTACTAATTTTATTTTTAGTTTTGTTTTTCTCTAAGTTGTTGTATGAGGAAACCCTGAGCATGACTGGGGGAAGTGGTGGCAAGTTAGCTGAGGCGAACCAAAAAGTCAAGGGTGACTTCAAGTTAGCTGCGCTGGTAACTTAGTTGAATGACTTGGCCACCAAAATCTCAAAGGTAGAAAACTAGTGCAAGAGCCGAAAGAGGCACATACCTCCTTATGAGCGAGAAAGGTATAGAAACATTGAAAATAAACGTATTGAGGATAATCTATTAATCATTCTCCAAAAGCTTCACGAGCAAGATAGAATGCTAGAGGCGATGAGGGAAAGCATGGAGGTACTGAATCAGATGAGTGGCTCCCACTCAAGATCAATCAAGTTGATTAAAGACCTTGGACCACACATTACCTCATCTCTACCCAAGCAATAAATGCGGGTTGCCTACTGGTATTAGGTCTAACCCTAGAGATAAATTTGACGGGTAGCTTACGTCGAGCCAAGACGTTAAATAAGACACTTTTTGGGAGGCAACCCAAGGTTTTAAATGATTTAATTTTCTTTTATAAATAATGATGTGTTGATTTTGTAGGTTGATGAAGAATGTGTTGAAAAGTCCAGATTAGCGAAAGAAGGATCCAGTTGGCAAATCGTGGAACTGGTAGGAGATCCCGCTAGTGATAAGGATCCAGTTGGCGAATCGTGGAACTGGTTGGAGATCCCGCTAATGTTCGTCGTTCGGAATTTCATGTAAACTAGAAGCCCTGTAAAACTCAGCGAAATACGAGACCATTCAGCGAATCGACGATTAGATCGGCGAACAATACTAACTTCGCCGAAAGGACACAAACTAGACGGTTTATAATGGCCAAAAGTCTTAAAATACTCTTCACTTTGCCTCGCTTTTTAAACTTCAAAACTCACACCAAGGTAGTTCTCTCAATCTCCTTGCTTTCAATTAGTATTTTAGTTATTGATTGGTGCTCGGATATAGGATTTCTTTGCTGCCTAGCATTTCAATCATATTTCAATCGGCACTGAAGATTAGTTTCTAAAACCCTATCTTTAATTTCAAAAAATTTGTACTCATTCGCAATGATCCTAATGTATTGTTGTGTATTGGGACTCTATGATACGATTAGAATGCTTAAGTACCTATTTTAATTTGAAAATTTTGCCTGTATTGTTTGATTGTCAAATGCCCATAATCTTTTTGCTTTTTGATTAATTGGGTCGTGATTGCGTTTCGTTAGATTGACAGGGCGAAGTCTGAGTAGTCCATGTTTGCGCTAAATGTCAAAAATTTTCTCAAAGATAGAGCGGGTTACACCACTCTTAAGAGCAAATATCGTCAAATGGCCAAATTAGGCAAATCTGGGTGAAATCTGAGTATCCCGGGGCAATGGATAGTGTGGGTCTGTTTTGAATTTCGTTAGTGCATGCTTTGATTATGTTTTTGGGGTTTGCGGGATTGAATTCGATAAGGTGGATTGAAAATGGGCACGTTGGGCCATTTGGTGAGTTGGGTCGAGCTCGCTGAATCGTTCAGCGGTTCGCCTAATGTCTCCATCTCGCCCTTAATTCATGTCAAATTGGATGTTTGAGTCTATTAATTTAGGCGAGAAGCCATGGGTCACCGAAAGAACTCGGCGACTCGCTGAAGGTACTCTTGATTACCCTTTGTGTGCTATTTTGACCCCCTAATGCACTGTAACTTTCGGCAGACAAACCTATGCTTCTAGAAAGTAGTCAAATATTGACCGAAAGGATCTTCTCATCGCTGACTTGCTATAATTTGAAGACAATCCTTTCGGCGAGCCCGAGTTAGCTCGCCAAAGAGGTTCCGTGAATCACCGATCCACTTGGCGAGTCTTCCTGCAGTAGATTGCCTGTGCTTTAATTTGATTTTTCCCCTCACTCTTCCCAGTCTTTTGCGGATATGGTACGTACAAATCAAAACATGCCACTCAAGAAAGAAGCAAAGGGCATTAATATAAACGAATGGGATTCAAATCCTCCAAAGAAAGGAAGAGAAGAACTCCCACCGGGAGACAAAGGCAAAATGAAGAAACATATAGCAAAGAAAGGACTAGCTATTAAGACCCAATTTGACTGGTCTGAGCCTTAAGATGATCAACATTTGATACACCGACATAATAGGCTCCGAGATAAACCTCAACCCACACCCACCAGAGTTTCATCAATTGCAGCTCCTCCTGAATCAGATGAAGTGCTAGCTCAGGCACTCCTACTGACTCGTGCACTCCCTATTGTTCCTCAAGCTAGACTGCTGAACATGTTAAAAGTTGAAGGGGTACGAACTATCATAGAAGAAAATCTTCTATCTATAGATGGCATAGAAGGTAAATATCCCGATGTTATGTTCACCCTCCGCTACCATGAGTTTGAGCAGTTCACAAGATCCTGAGGCCCATACATTCCTTCCTGGGTTAGGGATTTTTACACAACACTATGGTGAGTTAGTGCCCAAGAACAAGAAGATGACAAGTGAGTTTAGACCGGTGAGGTCGGTCATGGTCAAAGGCAAGACGGTTGAGTGCCACATCAAGCATATTAACAGTGTGTTGGGTTGACCACTGCACTTGGTACTTCCTTATGAAGGTTTGTTAACATTGTTGCCAAGTTCTTGTTTGGCTTCATCAGCAACACTATCATACCATCCCAGAAAGAGTCCATATTGCATCATCCTAAGGCAGCTTGCGTTGGTTCTATCATAGTCAGGAGGCGCATTGACCTGGGGCTGCTGATTTCAGAGGATATGGCCCTGAGAGCCAAACAAAAGTTGACGTCTCTGCTTTTTTCCAGTTCTGGTCACTGAGTTGTGCCAGCGAGTTTGAATACCTCATGACACTAAGTGGGATGTTGAGGTCACCCCGTCTTCTGCCACCGATATTCGGTGAATTGAGGCCGAGTTCACACTAAATGAGGTTGACAGAAGGAGAACACCTTCAACAGGCACTTCTCTAGAGGTCAATGTTGACTCATTACCAATAGAGGGATCTTTGTCTACTCTGGCTTCTAAGCCTTCACGTACATCCACCCTTTCCTCTTGTTTGCAGGTCCCAGATGTTTCATCATCCTCCTAGTCTGCCAGGATTACTCAGGCCATGATCCTAAAGATGGGGTATTTAGCCCAATCAGGCTGAAACACGAGCCGCCCGACTCGAGAGGTCCATTCCAGGGATGATCGAGGGGACCATACTTGCTGCACTCACCCCGCTTCAGACTTCTGTTAATGCTTTGACAGTGAGAGTCATAACTTGTGAAAGCAATCAAGGGAAGTTTTCTGAGGTTTTGGCTTTACAAGCCAAAGTATCAGATTTGAGGAAGGATGTAGACTATCTAAAGTCTACCGACTTCAGTTAATTAATAGAGAGGGCAGACGACCTGGATGCTCCTGAGACCTCGGGGATCCCTCCGTTTACCACCAGCGATGTGCAGAGGGGTGGGACAACAGATGATGATTCAGATGCAGGGACAGATGAGGAGCTACTAGTAGCACGTGAGGAGGAGATGGTAGAGAGCCGAGAAGAGAGCATACATATAGATTTGCCAGATCTTGTGGGAATAGTTGTGTAGCCGGCGATCCAAACACCGCTGACTGAGACGTCCACAACAGCTCCTAGCAGACCTTGCACTGCTATTCCTCCTGAGGCTATGCTGGGCACTGATGCCAATATTAACATTGCTACATCGGGCACTGAGACCCCGACAAATGGAGAGACTACATAGACAGGACTTTTACCTCCCTCTCTGTCTTATATACTTTTACTTTTGGATTGCTACTTTTGTTTGTGTTTCTTGTATATATTTGGGTTGTTCTGTTTTAAAATTGTGTTAATACTACTTTTCTGTGGATGTTTGAGCTTGTGGCTCCTTTTATTCTAAATTGCTAAATGATTTGACCCGTCCAAAAAAATTGTGCCACCTCTCGTGTGTTGATTGTGGTTGTTCCTTGGAAAATTTGAGTCTCAGTTTTGATCAATACCGATGACTTGAAAATGCTTACAATCAAACAAACATGAATGTACGGCTACGATGAGGCCAAATGAAGTTGCATAGGTAATACGTAAACTATTTGCATCTCGTTGTGATTAGTCATTTATCAAATTGATTCTCTTGTTATGAGCGTTGCACACTAGAAATAGTGTGGAGTCTTATTTGACTTAAGTGTCAATGCCTTGTGTCATAAGCTTACCTGGAACAATGCATGACAACACCTAAAATTTGCCTTGTTTGTCCGGTTGACTAAGTAAGACTTTCTCTTGATGTGATCTTAGGCAACTTGGAAGAGTGTGAACCAATTTGACATATGCCTCATTTGTGACCTACCTTGTGAGGGTGTGATTCTCTGTTGAACACCCTTTGAGCCTTAAGCTTTCTTTGAAAGAAACTTGATGAAAACTAGACCTTTCTTAATCGATTACCTATAATCCTCTTGAATTGTGGTTAATTGAATAGCCAACTTATGCCAAAAGCCTAAGTTGGGGGTATGGTGAAAAAGAAAGTGGAAAGTCAAGAAGTGCAAGGAAATTCTCCTATAACCCATGGTGTTGAGAAAAATGGAACCCTTCCATATAAAAAAAAGAGAAAGAGAAAAAGAGAAGAAAATAATTTAAAAATAGAAGAGAAAGTTGTGGAATAAAGTACCAACAAAATAGGGTTCCAAACAATCCATGTGAAGCGAATAATAGGATGACTTATGATGCACTAAAGAAAATGATGAAGGAAAAAGAAAGGAAATGTTGAGAGCACCACATTTCAAGAGGATAAAAGTCATGAGACTAAATAACCATACCTTTGCACTAAGCCCCGTTACAAGCCTTGTTAAGACCTTTGTGATCTTGAGAAAGTCAAAACAAATGTTGATTGGAATATACGGGCAAACCTATGGGTGAAAGCATGCGTTGTGTTCATCTTTCTGAGTGTGAGCGTTGTATCTGATTCCTGAACATCAAATTGATAATACCTTTGCGTGTGAAAATGGAATCATTATTTGTGTGAGGACATTCGAAGGCTTTTTTTGAGCTTGAACTTGCATTTGAAGCACATAATGCGAGCATGAGAATCTTTAGTAATTGTGTGTCACAACTTGAATCTTTGAGTACAAAATTTATCCTTGCATAGGTAAATTGAGTCTTGTTGCGTACATTTATAATTGAGTCTTCTGTAGCACTGTTTGGGACATCCTTGTTGAATTGTTAAACTTGAGTTTTACTTGAGGACAAGCAAAATTTTAAGTTAGGGGTGTTGATGTGTCCACAAATTAGACTCATTTAGGGCTATATTTTAATAAAAATTGTGTCCTCAAATGCTTATTTTATATCAATATCTGATGAAAACCCCTAAGTTTCAGGTATTTGAAGTTTGAAGTAACGCATGGACACTACGCCGCAAAATGGAACGAAAAGGTTAAAAAGAATAAAGAAATGAAGGCTTGAGGATCGCCGAGTCCACTTGGCAAGTCGCCGAAGGGTCTTACTTCGCCTTTTGTTCCAGTGTGCTGAGCCTTGAAGAAAAGGATCAAGTCGGCGGAAAAACGAAGCAGTCGGTGCATCACCGAGAAGTTCCGCGAAGCAGTACTATGTCGTCCAATGACCCAGAGCACGACGATGATGAAGGTTGGTGCAATACAACGATGGACTACACCAAAGGACGAATTACCGAGTTGATCAACGATTCATACTAACGACGCCTAATGATCCGCTACAGAATAAATCTATGAAAACTATAAATACTAGTTAGAAGTTTAGTTTTAAGTGTCGAACAATTTTTATAATTTTCATATAGAGTAGTACTTTTTTATATTTTTCCCAAAGTTTCAGAGGGTTTTGAGGACTTGAAGATCCTAAGGGTTTCATCTTCAAGATTTGGATTTAGGTCTCTTGGATTCTTCAATTTTGGAATGTATCAAGACTTAAATCTTCATACCCAGTTGAATACAAGCTCAATGTGGTATAAATTTTTATCTCTTATACATGTCTGGCTAAAAACCTCAATTCTTGGAGTGTGATTTAGCGAATATGGGTTAAGATAATTGTTGGGTCTTGCTCGCTGATAGTTTAATCGTAGTTTAATTGTGAATTCGTTTGGTAGTTGTGGATGAATTTAAAGAATTTGTAGTTGTAAATACAAGTTTGTTTATCTGTTTTCGGCTTGCGAGAGAGAGAGGTCGTAAAAATTAAAACTACTAAATTGATGGCCGGTGGGAGTGGGTCGACATGAGTTTCAGCTCGAGAGAGTGAATCCTTGTCTCATTCCCGCACACTCAACTCGAGAGAGTGAGTGGGTTAAGGCGTAGGCTGTTATTCACGTGGCGAGTCGGTATCCGAGAGGAACGCATTCGAAACGGGATAAGTTGCTCGAAAGAGAGCTTATCCCCATTAAAGTTTAGCCTAGTCACAATTATTCTATGAATCTTCTATTGAAAGCATGTACCCAATAATCTAGCTTAACTCGTATTCCCATCACATCCCACGGATCCCCTCTCATTACTTAGAAATCCTTGTTTATTTTGCTGTTTTTTACTTACTTGTGACAAAACCCCCCATTGTTAATTGACATTTACAATGTTTTAAATCAATAATGCCTTTAGCTGCGACTAGTTAGGACTAAATTTTATTTTTCTATTAATTCTCAAAACCACTACCTTGGGAATGATCCCAATCCTTGGTTGGGTTACTAAACTATTGTACGATCGTAGACACTTGCATTGGAAATTGTGTCTTGATTACACAAACATCACTCCACGAGTGTCACCACGACCCGTGATGACCACCACGAGCCATTTTAGTGCTCATAAGAGGTGACCTTCCCTTGGTCACTCATTAACTAAGTCCATGGGAACCACCACAAATTGTGGTGCCCTTCACGACCCGTGTGGACCTTCGTGAAGGGTGCCAAGGTCAATTTCTCTAGCCCTTGACTTGGTACTTAGCCCCTAGCTTAGCCTACTAGATTTTGAGGTGTTACAATATCTCTCCAGATGTATTGTTAGATCCATTTTTTGTCTCTACTCCTATTGGTGAATCTACTGTGGCTAAGAGAGTCTATATAAATTGTCTTGTCTCCTTATCCCATAAAGTCAATCATGTTGATCTTGTAGACCTTAATATGTTAGATTTCAATATTATTCTTAGTATGGATTGAGTGTAGTTTTGTTATGCTCTTATTGATTTTAAAACCCGAGTAGGAAAGTTTAAATTTCCAAATGACCCTACCCTAGAGTGGAATGGGGCAAATTCTCTGCCTAAGGGTCTGCTTGTTTCTTGTCTTAAAGATAGAAAAATGAAGCACCCTGAATTTAGAAAAAGTGAAGTACTCATCGTGTAGTCGACTAGGCGATCTGCCGAGTCGACTTGGCGATCCACCAAGTGGGATCTCCTTGCAAGTTTGCTTGATCTCTAATGGCAAGCATTTTGGAAAATTAGGCGAGCCAGGTAAGGCTTGGCGATCCAGTCGGCGCCTCGGCAAAGACCCTTCCCCCACCGCCTAGTGGTCTGCTCCTTGGGAATGAGTTACTGTAAATTAAGGCGAGCCAAAGGTTCACTTGGCGAGTCGCCAAGTTCCCTTGGTGAGCTCCAGTGTGAGGGTCTACATATTTTAAGTTGGAATCTTAAAGGTCTTTTCATATTTACTTCACTACTAAACTACGTTGTTTTACCCTTAAATCTAAAGGCCTATATAAGCATTCTACTCTCAAATTTCCCCCAACTTAAGACATTCTTCTAAGAACCAAAAAGAATTCCAAAACTCCTCTCAAATAATTCTCCTATGACATGTGATCCCAAGGTTTTAAAGTTATGAACTACATGTTGTGGGATTTTTTATCTTCAAGGAAGAGTTTTATGAAATTAAGCATGTATTACTAGTTTTACATGAATTTATGATAAAATTCATATCTAACCAGTGTTTTCTAAGAGTTGATGATTGAAATTGGGTTTTCACCTCATGGAGGTGAATTATGGACTTATGCATTGGTTATGAAATCTATGTAAATGTTTTAAGGGTGCTTTGAGAGTAAAGTACCAATGCTGATGTTGTGTTGTGAAAGGACATTCTCACTAAAACACATACTATCATGATGTAGCATGATGTGAAAGGTTTTCTCACATCGAAAGGATTCTTAGGTTGAAAGGCTTTCTCACCTATGACTAGGAGTTATCTTAAAGAAACTAGATTTCATTGTCTCTCTAAGGTCACCTTTTCATGAATAACAAAGTCAAGTAAGAAAGGACTATTCCATGGGAATTTATGGTTAGCACGGAGTGGACATAGATAATGAGATGGAATCTCTCCCGTTAGTAAAGGTCGGGTTTCCAAAGTAATCTCATATGATGGAAGCCCTCCCGTTAGTAGAGGTCGGGTTTCTAGTACCAATCTCCTTATCCCATAACTATGTGCCCACGTAGGTTGATTAGCTAGTGGATCCACGTAATTTAGATGTTCATGGTTCTACCTTAGGCAAGTAGGACAC
The DNA here is from genome assembly GCA_029582405.1 of Solanum gandarillasii. Taxonomy (NCBI): domain Eukaryota; kingdom Viridiplantae; phylum Streptophyta; class Magnoliopsida; order Solanales; family Solanaceae; genus Solanum; species Solanum gandarillasii. The sequence continues at coordinate 19,471 of JAJONY010016715.1, read as the reverse complement.
CCCTTTTCGGTGTGGGGTAGACACCAGATTCCATGTTATAGCTCACATGGTCTCAATGTTGGTTGTTGCTATTTCCTCAGAAGTAATAATGAAGCAAGGTTACTCAAGGAGTATCACATGTGAGTTCAAAGATTTGAAAAAAAAAAAATCTTGCAATGACCATGATTCATGACTTATGTTTTATAACTCTTTCATATGATGTTTTAGCTTGGTCAATTGCATGTCATGAAATGAAATGTCCCTTTTAGCATGATTTAATTGTTTTATGCATGGCTATCATACTTTGTACAATATTTTGTACTAACACATACTCTTTCCTACATTCTTTCCAAATGTAGGGTTCGACTGACAAGTTTCTGAGTCACGTGGCTAGTAGTTGAGTTTGTGATTTCCAGAGCTTTGGTGAGTCCTCATGCTTCGAGAAAGGAGTTATTGTTTTAGTTTCTTTCATGTATTTCTCTTTTGGACATGATGTATGGTATAGGCCAAATTTCATTCTATTTTATTAGATGGCTATGTTGAGACAAGAGTTTATACTTCTACTCATTGTTTTATAAATGTTTTGGACATCCGTTTTTTTTTACTTTTGTTGTTTTATTTCTTATGTTATGAGAGCTAACTGGCTTATGTGGAGACCTCGGGGTTATATACGCCATATGACATCAAAGGGTACCCCTGGGTCGTGACAAACTTAGTAATCAGAGCATAATATGAAGAATGGTCCTAGGATGTCTCATAATCCACATCTAGTAGAGTCTTGTTCATGAGAGTGAAGCGCACCACATTTATGAGTGAGAGTCCACAAGATGATTAGGAAACTCCACTTCTTTCATTACTTTTTAGTCGTGCGATATAATTTAACTCTTTAAAGTCTCTCTCCTAATCCTTATCCTATTTTCTTAAGGATATGCCTACCCGAAGAACTTATTCTAGGAGAAATATGAGGGAGAATGCAGAACAAAAAGCTCCTCCCTAAGCTCCTCAAGTTCTGGTCGATCCTTTGGCCGAGTATTTTCTAATGTGAAGTTTAGGACGGCTTTTCAAGTATTGACCCAAGCTATGATGGCCCAAGCAAATAGGGAGGTAGTAGTTCCCGTGAACCCTATTATGAATTCGACGACTTCAAGAGTGAGGGGCTTCACAAGAATGAACCCTCCGGAGTTTCATGGTTCTAGAGTTGAGGAAGATCCTCAAGAGTTTTTCAATGAGGTATATAAAGCGTTGATGATCGTAGGAGTTACACGTTTGGAAAAGGTGGTGTTTGCCGCTTACCAATTGAAAGGTGTGGCTCAAGTATGGTATAACCAAAGGAAAGAAGAGAGGTTGGAAGATGTGGGTCCTCTTGATTGGGAGAAGTTTAAGGCCGCATTTCTCGATAGGTTTTTTCCCTTGAGATGAGGGAAGCCAAGGTGCTAAATTCATTAATCTTCGACAAGGAAGTTTGAGTGTGACAGAGTATACTCTAAAGTTCACTCAATTGTCTAAGTATGCTCCATCAATGGTTGCGGATTCAAGAGATATGATGAGTAAGTTTGTGTCAGGTGTGTACGAAACGGCTGTTAAATAGTGCCGAACCGCAATGCTCATTCATGATATGGATATCTCTCATCTCATGGTACTTGTACAACATATTAAGGAAGAGAAAAATAAAGAAAAGTCTAGGGAGTCAAAAAGGGATAAGATCAGTAATGGTAATTTTTCTAACACAAAGTCCGATGGACAAGATCATCCAAGATTCCGACAAAGGTTTTCTGGTCAAGGTTCCTCCAACTCTACTCCAAAGTTCAACTAAGATAGGATGTCTAACCCTAAGCCTCAAGGAGGTAATGGTAGTGGATATTCGTTGTCTAGGCCTAATGGTACCAAATATGGAAGGAAGCACGATGGTAAGTGCCTAGTCGGCAAGGATGGTTGCTTCGGTTGTGGTAAGAGTGGCCACAAAATGAGGGACTACCTGATGATTATGGCTAAAAGAAAAGAGGGAAAGAAAGCTACCCCTAGTGGTTAGGGTCCCAATGCTCCTAAGCAAAACCACTTCTATGTTCTTCAAATTTGAGGTGAACAAGAGAGTTCTCCGGATATGGTTACCCGTATGTTAAAAAATTTCCAACTTGATGTTTTTGGTTTATTTGATCCTGGTGCTACTTTTCTTTTGTGATGCCATATGTGGCTATGACGTTTGATGTGTGATGTTTGCGTAAACAAGACACAACTTCCGATTCAAGTGTCTACGATCGTACAATAGCAATATAACCCAACCGAATGGGTTGGGGTCGAGTCCCAAGCGAGCGGTTTCTGAGAATTAAGAGTTAAGTGCGAATATGACAGAGTTAACCATAGATAAAAAACATTATTAAGTAAAACCATTATAAATTAAGGGGTTGATACGAATGTCAATTATTAAGGGGGGTTTGTAGTCGATTAACAACTAAAACAGTGAAAACAAAAAGATGCGAATATAGGTAGACAGATTCTTGGGATGTGATAGGAATATGGGATAAACCACACAATCGGATAAATGCTATTGATAATCAGTTGCTGAAGATTTGTAACTAGGCTAGACATTAGTCGGGGTAAATTCTCTCTCGAGCAACTTACCTAGAATCAACTCGGTTTCTCTCGAACACAGATTAGTCACTTTTAAGGACAGTCTTCGCCTTAGACCAATTACTCTCTCAATCTGAATGTGTGGGAAAAGGCCTAGGATTCACTCTCTCGAGCTGAACCCATGACGACCCAATAACCACGGCTATCGATTTAGTAGTCTTAGTATTGAAACCTCTCTCTCGAGCAAGCCAAAAACACTAAGATGAAATCGTATTTGCCACTACGATCCCATTAAGTTCAAACACAACTACAAAACGAAATCACATTTAACCAGCAAATGGACTAAAAATAAGCAATACCCAACAGGAAATTTAACCCATATTCACAAAATCACATCCCAAAATTGGGGTTCTAGCTAGACATAGAAAAAAGGATGAAAATAATACCAGATCAAAGTAACATTAACCGGATATCATTTATATTCACTTTAAACAAGTCTAGGATGAAGAAACTTTAACACCCACTTTCAATTTCTTGGTATTGGAAGTCTTCAAATTTTCAAAAGCTAAGAACAAGGTCTCTCAATTTGAAACTTAAAAAAGTAAAATGCTTTTTATGAAATTACATACATAGATAAAAATTCAAACTAGTATTTATAGTAGTCAAAAAAAGTGCTACGAAGGGTCACTCAGCGCAGTTAGTCAGGATTGTCGATGCACTCGATAATCCGCTCTTTGGTCTGCTTCATCGCCTTTCAGCTCTTGCCTTTAGCATCTTCGCGTTTTGGATCATTGGGAGATATAGTACTACCTCGAGAACTGTTTGGTGACACGCCGACTGCTCTTTTTCATTGCCGACTTGATCTTTTCATTCATGGCTCAACACTCTAGAACTTTGGGTGAGGTAAAGGCCATTCGGCGACTCGCCGAATGCATTAGGCGAATCACTGAATGTATTAGGCGACTCGCTGAACGCGTTAGGCGATCCTCAAGACTTCTTTTCTTCGTCTTTTAAGCCGTTTTGTTCCGTTTTGCCAAGTAGTATCCATGCTTTGCCTCAAACTCCAAATACCTGAAACTTAAGGATTTACATCAGTTATTGAGATAAAATATGCATTTGAGGACACTAATTCTATAAAAATGAAACCCAAAATGAGTCCAAACTGTGAACTCATCATTGTGCTCCCCGATGTTTTGTTAGAACCTTTTTATGTTTCTACTCCTTTTGGTGATTCTGTGTTGTCCAAATGGGTCTATAGAAAGTGTCTCATTTCGGACCGATACGACTTTAGAAAATCAAATTCTGACAAGTAGAACTCCCGAAAATGATCTTAGTGTGAACGAGTAGTTTTTGAATGTCATATGTTTAAGGTGTGTTGTGAAATGGGAGTTTGGAACTCAAATTCTGACTATCTGTCTCCGTGCAAGCCACCAAGGCAAAATTTATCCCACCACGGTGGACCCGTTGTAGCAGATAGGGGCCGCCACAGTAGGACAAACGCGACTTAAGTTGGAAATGAACCCCAAAAATGTTATTACTCTACAAGTTTCCTTCTTGAGAGCTAAGAGATGACCCAGGGCTTCTTCTTGAAGGTTTTCCACCTCTTCTAGCATTAAAGGTAAGGATTTTACTCCCCGAATCCATATTTCAATCCGTAGCACTTAGATTATTGGGTAATTATTGTTAGGGGAAGGTTTTGATGTTTTGATCTGAAGTTAATGGTGGAAAAAGCCCACATTGGGGTATTAAGATCTTTGGTTTGGCCTACGGTTAATAATTTCGATTGTAATTTGGGTAATGAGGCCTCGTTTATTAATCCTTGCATTAATTGTATATTCTTAGACCACGAACAAGCGGATAGAATCCGAAAAGGGAAGATTCAAGTGCCTTAGAGGGATTCAAGCTTGGTTTCGAGGTAGGTGATGGTTAGATTTCCTGTTTGTGTGATGTATGTTAGTATTCGATTCGTTGAAATGCATGTATGTAAGAGAATGTTGCACTATTGATCACACCTAATGCAAATGAGTATGAATTAATGATTGTAAGCCATGAATCAACACTTGATTGTATGATTATGAGAATGTACATTTTGATTGTAATTGTGGCATGTTGAATGGATCGGGTTGTCATGTTTCGACACACTAACTGGGATCGGATGTCACATATCGACATATATATTGGAATGGGTGTCACGTTTCAGCACACTAACTTGCATCGGGTGTCACAATTCGAAACACTAATAGTTTGGGTATGGGTTCCTTGAGAGGACCATTGACTTGTCATATTTGGGTATTATTGAGAAGTTGGAATTGTACATTGATCTTGAAATGATGACTGATATTGTATATGTTCGGTGTATGCATGTTTACTATGGTTGTGTACTAATACTGCACTTGCTCTTTCTTTGTTGAGAAAGGGCATCTTCAGGCGGCTACTAACACACCTTGTTTAAGAGATCAGTGAGCAAGATCAAATTCAAGAGTGAGCCAATTCTTCTAGGCTGCCATGAGTTCTCATTAAGTTTAGTCCATTTCTATTCGGACTAAGACTAGTACTTTAGATATTCCTATGTTTAGTTTGGGATGTACCCATTTTCCTTAGACTTGTTAAACTTTAGATGTTTTGGTACATTGACTTTCAGATTCTAGGGGTGTTTTCCGCACTGTTTTAGTAAGTGTTTTGTTAGACTTCTAGAGTTTATGGGAAATCCGCTTCTGCATTAAAACTTGTTCCATATCGGTAAATGTTAAGTTTTTGATTTAGCTGATTAGTATTAATGGTTCTCCCATCGGAGGGTTAGTGTGGGTACCAATAACGATGGTGTGGGTCATGACAAATTTGTTATCAGAGCCCTTGGTTTGTTAATCTCGATGTACCAAAATGAGTCTAGTAGAGTCTTGTGGAACGGTACAGAGACATCTGTACGTTTCTTCGAGAGGCTATAGGACTTTAGGAAATCTCTTTGTTTTCTCTTGTCTCCTTTGTGTTATAACTTAGTTCTAATTAGAATCTGGTTATCCAAATTGGTATATATTCTCCTTCACTCTTGTGTCCGTAGATGGTTGACATTAGATTCAATGATATCAGGCCCGTAGTTCCCGTCAATGAACCAGCTGAGGAATCTACAACGAGAGGTCGCGGTTGAGGAAGGGGTAGAAGAAGAGTAAGGGGCAGAGATCGAGGAAGGGTAGAACTTATTAGAAATGGAGCACCGGTTCAGAATGCTCCCAGAGATGAGGTTCCTCCCACGCATCATGAAGAAGTAGAAGAAAACATTGACATTGAGGACGAGGGGGATGTTAGACAGGAAGAGGACGCACCGGCTAGGAATACCAATGTTCCACCCTTAGACCTAGTGTCAGCTCAGAAGATCATGTCTTTTCTGAAGGGATTGGTTGGTCCTAGAATCCTCTCAGCAGTGCAGGCTACTCAACCACCAACCAACCGCCGCGTTACTATTACTAGTCCTATGGGAGATGCTGCATTAGGTACTAATGACTTCTTCCATCCTTTTTGGGTCCCGTAATGACAGGTCATGAGTATGAGATGCTGACTAAGTTCTTAAAATTGAAGCTGCCTATTTTCCATGGTTCTGAGAATGAGGACGCATATGAGTTCTTCCTTGATTATTATGAGAGGTTGTATAAGTTGGGCATAGTACATCAACATGGAGTAGAGTTTGGGACTTTCTAGCTTCAGGGTGAGGCTAAACAGTGGTGGAGAGCTCATGTGGAATACGAATCGTCTACCTTACTCCCACTTACTTGCACCCAGTTTCATGATTTGTTTCTAGAAAAGTATGTACCCTGGACCTTGAGAGATCGTAAGAAGGATGAGGTCATAACTTTGTAGCAAAGTGGTATGTATGTGGCTGCTTATGAGGCTAAGTTTCATGCTTTGTCTAGATATGCTACGCCATTGGTGACTATTGAGGAAGAGAGGATCCATCTATTTGGTAAGGGTCACAGTTCTGAATTACTCAGGAACTCCACCTCAGAATTTGGTTCAGGATAACCAGGGAGCCGTACCTTGAGCGGACAACATGCCATATTTTGATCGCACTTGTTATAATTGTGAAGAACCTACGCATATGAGGAGAGATTATCCCCACCCGCGCATGTTTGATTCCGTGTAGCAGCAAACTAGAGCATTGGTACCCAAAGGAAATGGTAATAATGGTCGAGGACGTCCACAAGGTGGGCGAGGAGGAAATTAACGAGGTCGTGGAGGTTGGGGAAATGGTAACGCATGCAGAGGTACGACGCAACAAGGCAAGGAAGTCGCCCGTCAAGATGACAAGGCCAAGTGTTTTTCCTTTCCGGGCCAGAGCCAGACAGAGTCTTATGATGCAATGATCACGGGTACTATTTTTGTCTATGACCAGATGGCTAATGTGTTATTTAATCTAGGTTGTATTTATTTTTATGTGTCCTTTCAATTTGCCTTGGGATTTGATATGATTTGTGTTGTACTTGATGCCCCTATCCATGTTTCTACCCCAGTTGGAGAGTCTAGTCACCCATGTCTATTGTGCTTGTCCTATCTTGTTTATGGGTTTTCAGACTTGGGCTGATTTGGCTATTTTTGATATGACTAAATTTGATATAATCTTAGGCTTGACTTGGTTGTCCCTCTATTATGTTGTGCTTAATTGTAATACTATGTTTGTGATGCTAGAGATCCCCGATAGGGTAAAGTGAGGGTGGGAAGGGTTGTACAAGTCTAAGCAAACTAAGATCAAATTCTCCATTAGGGCTACGAAACTGATGGGGCAGGGTTGTTTGGCTTATTTGGCTCATATTTGGCTCATATTTGGGATGTTGAGGTTGAGTCTCCCTCTATTGAGTCTATTCCCTTTGTGTCAGAATTTAGAGAAGTGTTTCCTACTGATTTGCCTGGTATGCCTCAGGATAGAGATATAGACCTTTGTATTGACTTGGAGCCTGGTACTCGCCCCATTTCCATCCCTCTATATTCCATGGCTCCGACAGAATTAAAAGCGCATAAGGCTCAAATCCAAGAGCTTTTTGATAAGAGATTCATCCATCCTAGTGCTTCCCCATGTGGTGCCCCTGTCTTGTTTGTTAAGAAAAATAATGGTAGTGTGAGAATGTGCATAGACTATGGCCAATGGAATAGGGTCACCATTCGGAACAAGTATCCACTACCTCAGATAGATGATTTTTTAGACTAGTTGTAGGGTGCATCCGTTTTCTCTAAGATTCATCTAAGGTTTGGCTATCATCAATTAAATATTACGCATGAGAATATACCAAAAACGACATTTAGAAACTACTATGGGCACTATGAATTTCTAATTAAGTTGTTTGGATTGACAAATGCACCTGCAAATTTCATGAGTTTGATAAATTGTTTGTTCAAACCATTTCATGATTCGTTTGTTATGGTATTTATAGATGACATTTTTGTTTATTCGAAAAGTGAGGAAGAGCATGCCGACCATCTTTATATTGTCTTTTTCTAAGTGTGAATTTTGGTTGACATCGATTGCCTTTTTGGGGGATGTTGTTTCAAGGGAAGGGTTAATGGTAGATCCCCAAAAGATTGAAGCAGTCAAGAATTGGGCTTGGGCCTAGCTCGGTAACCAAAATTAGGAGTTTCGTGGGGCTCGCTAGTTACTATCGATGGTTTGTGAGAAACTTCGCTTCTATTGCTACACATCTGACAAGGTTGACCAAAAAGGATGTACCTTTTGAATGGACTGAAAAATGTAAAGAGAGCATTTAAAAGCACAAGACTCTCTTGACCACAACACCTATTCTTGCACTACTGGTGGAAGGTAAAGATTTTATTGTTTATTGTGATGCTTTACACTTAGGTTTGGGTCCGATGTTGATGCAGGATATAAATGTCATAGGTTATGCATCGCGACAGTTGAAAGTACATGAGCGAAATAACCCAACACATGCTTTGGAGTTGGCAGCGGTAGTGTTTGCTCTCACGATCTGGCAGTATTATCTTTATGGTGTTAAGTGTGAGCTATTTACTGACCATCGTAGCCTACAACACCTATTCACTCAAAAGGATCTAAATCTGAGACATCGAAGGTGGATAGAGTTACTCAAGGATTATGATGTGACCATCCAGTATCATCCGGGTAAGGCTAATGTGGTGGCAGATGCATTGAGATGGAAGTATGTTCATGCCGTTGGGCCTCTCTTAGAATAAGGTGGGGTGGGTCAGGGTCACCCTTATTAAGGAGATCAAGGACAAACAATTTGAGAATGAGAATTTGAAAGAGCTTAGACAGAAGACAGTGATTGGTAAGGCACAAGATATGGTTCTTGATACGGTGGGTGTGCTCAGTTTTAAATTAAGGATTTGTGTTCATTGAGTGGGTGACTTGATTTAAAATTTATTGACAGAATCCCATGGTTCGCGGTATTCCATTCATATGGGGGTGACCAAGATGTACCGAGATATGAAGTGACTTTATTGGTGGCCTGGCATGAAGAAAGAGATAGCAGATTTTGTGGCTAAGTGTCAAAATTGCCAAGAAGTAAAATATGAGTGTTTAAGGTTGGCAGGATTGATTCAAAGAATGTCAATTTGGGATCGGAAATGGGAAAGAATAGCGATGGATTTTGTCGTTGGCCTTCCCAAGAAATTGGGAAAGTATGATTCTATTTGGGCAGTGGTTGATAGATTGACTTAGTCAGCCCACTTCATTCTAGTTAGGGTAGACTACAATGCTCAACAGTTGGCTAAGGTTTATGTGAAAGAGATAGTGAGGCTGCATAGAGTGCCCCTTTCTATCATCTCAAACCATAGTATGACGTTCACATCCAAGTTTTAGGGAAAGTTACATGAGGAGTTGGGTACTCAACTCACCTTTAGCACAACCTTCCATCCGCAGACAGACGGGCAGTCAGAGAGGACCATTCAAGTGTTAGAAGACATGCTGAGAGAATGTCTGATTGACTTTGGAGGACATTGGGATAAGTTCCTACCTTTGTGTGTTTTCTCCTATAATAATAGTCATTACTCCAGTATTGATATGGTAGTGCTTGAAGCACTGTATGGGAGAAGATGTAGATTACCCATAGGATGGTTTGAGGTTAGAGATGTAAAACCTTAAGGGGTTGACTTGGTGAAGGATGCTCAATATAAGGTAAGAAACATCCAAGCTAAGCTTCTAGCAGCCCAAAGTCAACAGAAAAAGTATGCATACCATAAGGTAAGAGACGTGCCTTTTTAGACTGGTGAGAAAGTTCTTCTTAAAGTGTTACCCATAAAAGGGGTGATGAGATTCAGCAAAAAGGGCAAGCTCAGTCCTCGATATATTGGACCTTTTAAAGTTCTTGATCATGTAGGGCCGATGGTGTATAGATTATCTTTACCTCCAAACTTATCGGAGGTTCATCCGGTATTTCATGTATCGATGTTGAAGAAATATCATGCGGACGGGGATTACATAATAAAATAAGAATCAGTTGTGTTACACAAAGACCTTCAGTATGAGGATGAACTGATTGCAATTCTTGATCGTGATGTCCGGAAGCTGAGAACCAAAAAGACTAAGTCCATGAAAGTCCAATGGAAGCATCGTCAGGGTGAGGAAGCTACTTGGGAGACCGAGAAGGACATGCGAGACAAGTATCCCTAGTTGTTCGACGATACAAGTACTACTCTACCCTTACTTTAGCTAGTCTTTCCTTGATCACTCGAGGATGAGTGATGGTTAAATTGATGTCTATTGTAACGATCCAATTCCATCGTGAGGGAAAAGACAATGGGGAAAGAATTGGGGTCAAAAAACTTTTGGGTAGTAACTTGGAATTCCTAGCCTACTCCAGATTTGGATGAAATCTGAGTCATGTAAGGTCTAGAGAAATCTGGTAATGAATGAGACATCTAACTATGATTTTATCACTTGAGTGGATAGCTAAGACGTTAAGAAAATCGTGCAAATTTAGGGAATCGAATTTGGACAGATAGAACTTTTGAAACTAATCCTAGCGTTAACGAGTAGTTTTTGAATGTCATAGGTTGAAGGTGTGATGTGAAATGGGAGTTTGGAACTCAAATTTCGACTCTTTGCCTCCATGAAAGCTGTTAGGACGGAATTTATTTGGGGTCGCCACAGTGGGACAAACGTGACTTAAGTCCGAAATAAACCCCAAAAATGTTATTATTCTGCAAGTTACATTCTTGAGAGCTAAGAAATGACCCAGGGATTCTTCTTGAAGGTTTTCCACATCTTCTAGAAGTAAAGTTACAAATTTTACCTCCCGAATCTATATTTCGATCTGTAAAAAACTTAGATTCTTGGGTAATTATTGTTGGGGGTAGGTTTTGATATGTAGTTAATGGTGGAACAAGCCCTAATTTTGGTATTGGGATCTTGGGTTTAGCCTAAGGTTAATAATTTTGATTGTAATCCGGGTAATTCGGCCTCATTTATTGATCTTTGCGTTAATTGTATGTTTTTAGACCACGAACTAACTAAAAGAATCCGGAAAAGGAAGATTCAATTTCCTTAGGGGGATTCAAGCTTGGTTTCGAGGTAGGTGATGGTTTGATTTTCTGTTTGTGTGATGTATGTTACTATTTTCTTCATTGTAATGCATATATGTATGCGAATGCTGCACTATTGTTCACACCTAATGCAAATGAGTATGAATGAATGATGGTAAGCAAGAAACAACACTTGATTGTATAATTATAAGAATGTACATTCTGATTGTGATTGTGGCATGTTGAATGGATTGGGTGTCATGTTCTAAAATACTAACTGGGATCAGATGACACGTATTGACATACATATTGGAACGGGTTTCACGTTTCGACACAGTAACTTGGATTAGGTGTCACGATCCGACACACTAATAGTTTGGGTATGCGTTCCTTGAGAGGACCATTGACTTGTCAACTTCAATGGACTAACTATTTCTCCAAAATAGACCTTCCTTCAGGTTACCATCAACTAACGGTAAGAGGGGTTGATATTACCAAGACAGCATTTCGAACTAGATATGGGCACTATGAGTTCCTTGTGATGTCATTTGGTCTAACTAATGCCCAGACCGCTTTTATGGACCTTATGAATAGGGTTTTCAGAATTATCTCAACATGTTCGTTATTGTGTTTATCGACGATATGTTAAAATATTCTAGAAGTGAGAGTGACCGTATGAACCATTTGAGAGTTGTGTTGCAAATCCTCAAGGATAACCAATTATATGCTAAGTTTAGTAGATCTGAGTTTTGGCTAAGGTCAGTTGCCTTCCTTGGTGATATTGTGTCAAAAAAGGGTATTGAGGTAGATGCGAAAAAGATGGATGCGGCAAGGGTTGGCCTAGACCTCTAACTCCTACCGATATTATAAGTTTTTTGGGTTTGGCCAACTACTATAGGAGGTTTGTTGAGGGTTTCTCCTCTATTGCTTCTCCATTGACGGCCTTAGCTCAAAAGAAGGCTAAATTTGTTTGGTCAGAAGTTTGTGAGAAAGCTTCCAAGATTTGAAAGATAAACTCACCTCCGGTCTGATTTTGACGTTATCGGGGGGTACCGATAGGTTTGTAGTAAACTGTGATGCTTCTCGAGTGGGTTGAGGATGTTTCCTTATGCAACATGGGAAAGTAAATGCCTATGCTTCAAGGCAACTCAAGATACATAAGAAGAACTATCCAACTCATAATCTCGAGTTGGCGGTAGTAGTATTTGCTTTGATAATATGGAGACATTATCTATATGGGGTTTATGTTGATGTGTTCATCGACCACAAGAGCCTCCAGTATGTGTTTAGCCAAAAAGACTTGAATCTCCGACAAAGAAGGTGGCTAGAACTTTTGAAGGATTATGATAGGAGTGTTCTTTACCACCCTAGCAAAGCCAATGTAGTTGTCGATGCCATAAGTCTAATGCCCATGAATAGTGTGGCTTATGTAGAAGATGAGAAGAATGAGTTAGTTCGTGGTGTCTAACTAGTGGGTTCCACCAAGGGTGGTGTCATGGTCCATCATGGTTCTGAATCCTCCTTTGTGGTTGATGTGAAGTCCAAGCAACACCTTGATCCTATATTAATGGAGTTGAAAGAATCACTACTCAACAAGTCCGTTGAGGCTTTCTCCCAAGGGGAAGATGGGGTTCTTAGGTACCAAGGTAGATTATGTGTTTCGGATGTTGATGGCATAAGAGAGCAAATTTTAGAAGAGGATCATGGTTCGCAATATTCTATTCATCTAGGAGCCACCAAGATGTACCGTGATCTACAGGAAGTCTATTGGTGAAATAACATGAAGAAGGATATAACGGGTTTTGTGGCCAAATGTCCGAATTGTCAATAAGTTAAGGCTGACCATCAAAAGTCGGTAAGTTTGTCCCAATATATAGATATTCCCACTTGGATGTGCGAAGATGTAAATATGGACTTTTTTGTGGGTTTGCCTCGTACTCGAAGGCAACATGATTTTATTTGGGTCATTGTGGATAGGATGACAAAATCAACCCACTTTATTCTCAACAAGTTTTCTTATGCGGTGGAAGACTATGCCAAGTTGTACGTCAATGAGATAGTCAATTTGCATAGGGTTCCCTTATCTATTATTTTGGATCGAGGTGCTCAATTTACTTCACAATTTTGGAAGGCATTCCAAAAAAGGCTTGGTACCAATGTTAAGCTTAGTACCATTTTTTACCCTGAAATTGATGGTCAAGCGGAATGCACCATTCAAACCTTAGAAGACATATTGAGGGCATGTGTGATAGAATTCAAGGGTAGTTGGGATGTCCATCTTCCATTGATAGAGTTTACCTACAATAATAGTTACCACTCAAGAATTGCCATGGCACCGTTTGAAGCATTGTATGGTAGGAGGTGTAGACTTTGGCATTGATATTTTGCTAGATACACAACCCATATCCATCCTTCCTTATAGAATGGTTCCAGCGAAATTGAAAGAGTTGAAAGAGCAACTCATGGACTTGTTAGACAAGGGTTTTATTCAACCAACCATATCTCCATGGGGTGCTCTGGTATTGTTTGTAAATAAGAAATATGGGTCCCTTAGAATGTGTATAGACTACCGTCAATTGAACAAAGTTACTATAAAGAATAAGTATCCTCTTTCTAGAATTGACGATTTGTTTGACCAACTTCAAGGGGCTAACTATTTTTCCAAAATAGACCTTCGTTTGGGTTACCATTAACTAAGGGTAAGAGGGGTTGACATTCCTGAGATGGCATTCCAAACTAGATATGGGAACTATGAGTTCCTTGTGATGTCATTTGGTCTAACTAATTCCCCAACGGCTTTTATGGACCTTATGAATAGGGTTTTCTGGAATTATCACGACATGTTCGTCATTGTGTTTATCGACGATATCTTGATCTATTCTATAAGTGAGAGTGACCATATCAACCATTTAAGAGTTGTGCTGCAAGTCCTCAAGGATAACCAATTATATGCTAAGTTTAGTAAATGTGAATTTTGGCTAAGGTCGGTTGCCTTCCTTGGTCATATTGTGTTGAGCATGTGTATTGAGGTAGATGGGAAGAAGACGGATGCGGTCAAGGGTTGGCCTAAACCTCTAACTCCTACCGATATTAGAAGCTTTTTGAGTTTGGCCGGCTAATATAGGAGGTTTTTTGATGGTTTCCCCTCTATTGCTTCTCCATTAACGACCTTAACTCAAAAGAAGGCTAAATTTGTGTGGTCAGAAGCTTGTGAGAAAAGCTTCCAAGAATTGAAACATAAACTCACATCCGCTCCGGTTTTGACCTTACCGGAGGGTACCGATGGGTTTGTAGTAAACTGTGATGCTTCTCGAGTGGGTTTAGGATGTGTCTTTATGAAACATGGGAAAGTAATTGCCTATGCTTCAAGGCAACTCAAGATACATGAGAAGAACTATCCAACTCATGATCTCGGATGTTGATGTCTGAAAAGAGCAAATTTTAGAAGAGGTTCATGGTTCGCGGTATTCTATTCATCCAGGAGCCACGAAGATATACCGTTATCTACGGGAAGTCTATTGGTGGAATGACATGAAGAAGGACATAGCCGGTTTTGTGGCCAAATGTCTGAATTGTCAACAAGTTAAGGCCGAGCACCAAAGGCCGGGAAGTTTGTCCCAATATATAGATATTCCCACTTGGAAGTGCGAAGATCTAAATATGGACTTTGTTGTTGGTTTACTTCGTACTCGAAGGCAACATAATTCTATTTGGGTCATTGTGGATAGGATGACAAAATCATCCCACTTTATTCCCGTCAAGGTTTCTTATTCAGAGGATGACTTTTCCAAGTTGTACGTCAATGAGATAGTGAAGTTGCATGGGGTTCCCTTATCTATCATTTCAGATCGGGGTGCTCAATTTACTTCACACTTTTCGAAGGTATTCCAAAAAGGGTTTGGTACTAATGTTAATCTTAGTAACACTTTTCACCCTCAAACGGATCGTCAAGTGGAATGTACCATTCAAACCTTAGAAAAAATGTTGAGGGAATGTGTGCTAGATTTCAAGAGTAGTAGGGATGACCATCTTCCACTGATAGAGTTTGCCTACAATAATAGTTACCACTCAAGTATCGCCATGTCACCATTTTGAAGAATTGTATGGTAGGAGGTGTAGATCTCCGGTTGGGTAGTTTGAGGTTGGTGAGGTTGCTCTACTTGGTCCCGAATTAGTCTATGAGGCCATGGAAAAGGCCCACCTCATTAGATAGAGGTTGAAGATGGCCCAAAGTCGGCAAAAATCTTATGTCGACATTAGAAAGAGGGATCTAGAATTTAAGATTGGTGATTGGGTCTATTTAAAAATCTCACCTATGAAGGGTGTGAGGGGATTTTGTAAAAAAGGAAAGCTTAGTCCCCTGTACGTGGGCCCATATCAAATCTTGAAGCGTATTGGGAAGGGTGCTTATGAATTAGACTTGCCAAGTGAGTTGTTTCCGATTCACCCAGTGTTTCATGTTTCTATTCTCAAAAAGTGCATTGGTGACTCGGTATCTATAATTCCTTTAGAGGGTTTAGGGTTCGATGATAGTCTATCCTATGAGGAAGTTCCGGTGGAAATTTTGGACCAGCAAGTGAAAAGGTTAGGAAACAAAGAGGTAGCTTCGGTGAAGGTTTTATGGAGGAATCACTTAGTTGAGGGTGCTACATGGGAGGCAGAGGCCGATATGAATTCCTGCTATCCTCACCTTTTTCCTTTTATTCCTATGCAAACTTGAGGTAAGTAGTTCCTCTTGAGTTTCTAGTGTTTTGGGAGTCATGTGTATTGTATGTGTTTTCCATGATTTCCTTATGATTGAGCATGTTCTTGTGAGAATTCATGTTTTAGCATAAATTGAGTTTTCATTATTTATATGTTCCTCATGTTGATTTGCATTTTAGTATGATGATTGCATATTTGACTTCATGAGGTGAATTGATGAATATGCTTAGTTATGATTATGATGAAATGATAAGTTGGCTACATATTGTTGTGTTCAGCTTGTTTTAGTTGGAGAAGGCAGTTCCTCTTATAGACATGTTGTATGTTGCATTTCATGTGTATTGAGTTGGTAGATCTAGTTCCTGCTCTCTTATATTGCATTGACCATGTCTTGAGATGGAGTTGAAGTTTCCTCCTTTTGTACAGTGCATGAGGTGAACAGTGCATTTTTAAATTTTGCACATTTTATGATGTTTCATGTGTGTTGGCCTGTTAGTCTTGACTTTCTAACTTAGTTTGGTGTCAAGATCATCATTCGAGGACAAATTTTCCTAAGGAGGAGATAATGTAACACCCTGGAAATCTAATGACCTAAGCTAGAGCCTAACTTGTAGTCTAGTGTCCTAAATAGGGTTAATATGAAGATAAGAGTCGTAAAATAACCTCCCTAACTTAGTACTAATGTTTTAGTCCTTAAACGTCAAGGCATGGCCTCCCCAAGGACAATCCCAATGGTCCTTGAAGAGGACCAAGAGACTGATCAAAAGCTATCAAAAACCAGCATGACCAACTAAAGGGGCACCCACGAGCCATGGATGGACTCTCGCCCTGTAGGTGGGTGTCATGAGTCGAGGCTAAACCTCCCCCAACTCTTCAAGAATTACTGTCCAAACCACATCCATGAGGTATGGCCCATAGACCTATTCATGCCTTAGGGGTGGGGTCTCCTGAGTGAGGCCTGAAGGCTAGCCAAAATGACAGGTCCCAGACCAAAACCATGAGTTACTAGTACGGTCTTTGGTTCCATCCACGCCCCGTGGGTGGGGTCTCATGGATGGAGGCATGAAAAGTTGTCTTAATTCGGCCAAGGTTCAAACATTTTAACTAATTCCTAATTAATTAAGTAAAGGTGGAGATGGTTATTATTAGTTATTTTAGACCTATATAAATATTTTTAAGTCATTAAATTCTCTTATACACCTCATAACTCACAAGAATCAAAACATAACCAACTTCCCTCCCTCAAAAATTCTCTCTCTAAGACTCCATTGAAGAACAAGGTCAAGGTCAAGCTAGGGGTTCAAGAACCAGCCTTTCTTCTCCCATTTCACGTGGAATTAAACCTAAGGTATGGATGCTATTCATTCTTGGGTAGCTATCACCTAAGAAGCCCCTTCAAACTATGTTTTCAAATCCCCCAAACCTAGGGTTTTCAATCTAGTCATGGGTCTTCTTCCAAAACGAATTCAATTGTTTAATTATTGTTTATTATGATGATTTATGATTGTATTAATGGAGTATTGTTCGATTTTGATGAAAATCTCCCTTGGACCCATAATTTCCCCTTCTTCCCAAATTGTGAACTAGGGTATGGCTTGATTGATCATGGAAGCTTGTCAATTGATTATGTTTATTTTTATTAAGTTGTTGAATCATGAAATCCCCCTATCTAGTGTTGTAATTCTTGAAATTATGGTTGATTTTGATTCTTAGCCTTGAAGGGTAATTTGTTACGGTATATATATGTTGATGAAGATTGTATATGAATTTGTGATTCACTTAGATAGTGATGAACCTATGGCTAATGTACAATTGTGGTATTGATGCAAGATTCTTCTTCCCTATACCTTTACAGTTGATTATGCATGATGTATGTATGTATTTTTATGTTAAGCTTGTTCTGTTGACTTAAAGGCCATTCTCAAGAACACACTACAAATATGATGTGAAAGGTTTACTCACATTTTGATCATTCTAAGGTTGAAAGGACATTCTCACCCTATTAATCTATGAGCTATTATGATATTATGTTTGTTTGACTGGCTAGTGCATTTTTTCATGAACCTAAACTTAAGTAAAGATTTAAAGTGACTTTTAAAGAGAATTATGTTTAGCACCGAGCGGATATGAGTCTGAGATGAGTTCCTTCATGATAGTAGTTGGGTGCACATTACGTTGTCTCATGAGATGGAAATCTCCACGTTAGTAGTGAGGGTTTCTGGAAGCAATCTCCAAATCCCACAACTATGTTCCCACACAGGTCTTAGCTAGTAGATCCACCTAAAAGCTAAAATGTACGTTCTACGTTAGGAAGTAGGACACCTCTTTTCGGTGTGGGGGTAGTACATCATATTCTATGTAGCACACATGGTCTATATCGGTTAAGGCTATTATCCGTATGTGATATGAATATGAACTATGATAATAACATGGACGTTAATTATGACTTCTTAAGAGGAACTACTTTGTATGAGTGGGGGTATGGGACTTCACTTACCCATTGCACAAGTAGATCTGAACAGATGTTATGGTAAGGTTCTTTTATGTTATGAAGACTTGTGAAATATGTATGTATGCTATGTATGAATGTTAAGGTTGACTTTACTTGTTACAAGTTATGATCATGAATGTCTCCTTACTAATATATGTTGATTATGGGTGAACAAAAAGTAAGTTATGTATGTTATTGGTGACCTAAATGTGGTACTTAGCATTTGGTAGGGTTTTGGGACCTTACCTTTGCATTGCACTAGTATGGCTTTGGGTTGCTTATATGTTGGTATGACTTATGTTTCTTCGTACATGTGCATAATGGATTTCAAACTTGATAAAGGCATGATATCAACTAAATGTCCCTTTTATGCATATTTCAAGGATTTTTGTGCATGTCTTCCATACATAGTACTTTATGTGCTAACACATATTTCTACTTTTACTATGAGGGTAGGTTGCGGTCGTTGAGACATTCTTCTTCTTGCAAGTGAAGTTTGGGTTGACTATTCCCTAGGCTTGGTGAGTCCTCAAGTTCGAGGACAAGATGTTATCATTTCCTTGTGTCTATTGTATTTTTCATATTTGAAACTTTATTGATGTAAAGGGCTTTCGACCCTATTTGTACTCTCTATTTTACTATATGGTGATTGAGACAAGGTCTAGATTCTATTTTTGTTTATGAAATAGAAGTTGACTGCGATTGTAAAAGTTTTAAATTTTCCACATAATTCTATGACTTATATGTATGATTATGCTAAGGGCTTGTAAATGACCCCTTGGGGGTCAAGTACGTCGTGTTGCGTCTAGGGGCTACCCCTGGGTCGTGACACTTCCAGAGTTTAAGGGAACTCCACTTTAATTTTTGCATTTAAACCTACTTCTGTATCTTTAAATGTTATGTTTTTGGGTTAGCTGATTAGTATTAATGGTTTTCCCACTAGACGATTAGTGTGTTTTCCAATCACGATGGTCTGGGTCGTGACACCTGCTCCCAGATACGCAACCTATCTTTATTCCTCCTTATCATATGGCTCCGGCAGAACTTAAGGAGTTGAAAGAACAGTTGAAGGATTTGTTGGATAAGGGCTTCATCCGACCAAGTATCTGTAACGACTCGGAAAATGATAGAGTGAAACTAGAGCCTCACATGTGAGTTTGGAGTTGAGAACTTAATGAAATGATTATATTTGAATTTGATCCAAAAAGTTCTTAAAAATGTGCTTCGGAAGTTACCGGAAACTTGTTTAGC
>JAJONY010016714.1:0-20229 GCA_029582405.1 Solanum gandarillasii | reverse complement strand
TAGAACTCGCCTTGTTGCTACTTGCCGGATCAAGGAGGTAATCAACAAGAAAAGAATTATCAACATAGATTTAGTGTGATACTATCTAATAGGCTAGTGTCAATTGGTGCGAAGTAATAACTAAGCCAAACATCGATTATGATGTCTAAGATGAGGTAAAGGTAAGGGTTAGTAAATTATACACACGTAGCCGGATCAAGGTGCGGGGTGAAATTCTCTAGATGCCGGATCAAGGATTTAGAGATACCTAACTTATCACTTTGCATGTAATACACTAGGAAAGGATTGCGATTACTAGGATTACTGAGTTATGAGCTTGTTGGGAACACGTTTACCCTAGTTAATCTTCTCATCTTGATAACAACCGAAATTGACTTTTGATTATTGATTATTTACTGAATTCTTACAAGTTGTTTCACAAATCCCCCCCTTTTTATTTCTTGTTCCCAGAAGTATTTTTGCTAATCGAATATAATTGTTGGTTCAAGTAAAGTCTAAACCATTTTCCTCGTGGGATCGACCCCAACCTACAAGTTGGTTTCTTTACTTGATAACGATCGCTTATACTTCTTTAGGGAGGTGTAATTTGAGCGTATCATCGAACCACCAAGAGCCAGTAGCTACTGGCCAAGGACCACCACCCTGTTGACGGGCCGTGGTCCCTGTGACGGTCCGCCATAAGGCTCGTGGTCCCTCAACAAATTTAAGTGGGGTCGTTTTGGTCTTTTTCCCTATTCATTGGACACCTAAACTACGTCGTTTAACCCCTAAACTACGTAGTTTTGGTCAGTTTGAGCCTAGTAACTTAATCAGAACTTACCCTAATCAATCATTCATTAAAAGTAGAGAAAAATGAAAAAAATCCAGGCGTTAGAATCCTTAAGAACAAAAACAAGGTTTTCTTCAGTTCCAGCGGGTATGTGGGATTTCACTAGTGGGTTCCTTTCATCCACTAGGTCTTAGATTTCAGTTAGAATCTTGATTCCGTATATAATGCTTAGACCTAGGATTTCTAGAACATTAGATAATTGTTGTGATTTAGTTGTTACAGCATTCCAAATAAGATTATCATGTTTTAGTAACTATGTTTCTTAATTCTTGCGTGAAATTCAGAACCCTAGTTGTGTAGATTCGTTTAGTTCATGAATTACACTTCCTAGGTCTGTTTATACAAATATATATGCATCAATTTACAAGTGTTTCATTATCAATAATTAATGTTGCATTTTCAGTCAGTATGTCACAATCTTGAGTTATCCAGTTTATTTGCAGTTATGTTGTGTTGTACACAGTCTAGTTGGAAGTAGGCTTAGACCGAGTTGGACTATGGTAAGTCACCCCCATAGTCCCAGAACTATGTGCCCTCATAGGTTAATTCCCTTCGGTGGACATCATATTTAGTGATCATGCCAGTCATGCCATTATACCCTTAGAAAGGTATATTGCGTCTTCTCGATAGGGCGTATACATCATACTCCACTTTTAGCTAACATGGTTTTATGTTAGTTATTAGTAGCTCCCACAGTCCGATTCTAGTGTATTGATCAGGTTATCAATTACAGTTCAGTATTAAGTTTCAGCATGTTATTAACTTGGTTGTATTCAATTTAATTTATGTTAAGTATGTTCAATATATTCTTCATGTTCATCTTATATCACTGATCAATATGCTTTGTTCATTCATGTGTATATTGCTCAAATTTATCCTATCCTGCATGCTCAGTACCTTTCAAGTACTGAAGCATACTCTGCGCTACATCTTCTCTTGATGTAGGTTAAGGTTCTCAGTATTCAGATCACGTGTAGATCGGTTCTCGATCCGTATTCAGCAGTATCAGTGGGGAGTCCTCATTCTTCGAGGATGATTTACATGTTTCTATTTAGTCTTTCCTTTTCAGTTTAAGTTTTAATAGAGTTAGTTAGTTAGAGGCTTATTTCAGATATAGGTAGATTCAATTTTAGTTTGGAATTTGATCTTTCATTTGTCATTAAACTCACAGTTCATAAATATTCAGATGGTATTGGTTATTCCCCACTTTCAGTTAATTATGGTTTTAAGCTTCCACATAGTAGATTTTATTCAGTAATCTTAAGTATGCTTATGATATGCCAGCTCAGGCTTATCTTGGGGTCACTCGTAATCCTAGGTCCCGTGTTTATGTCAAGGGGGTAGCCTCAGGGCGTGACAATGCCAGTCATGCTTTTATACCCCTAGAAAGGAATATTGGGTTCTCTCGATGGGGCATATACATCAGACTCCACATTTAGCTCACACGGTTTATGTCGATTGATAGTAGCTCTCACAGTCAGACTCTTAGATCATTGACTAGATTTTCAGTAATCACTTTAATATACATGTCAATATGTTATCTTCATGATTAGTACTTGGTCATTGCATCAAGTTCTGTTTTAAGTTATACTTCAGTACATATCTATATCCTTGTTCAAATTATATCATTGCTCAGTTATGCTTTGTTCAACGTATATAATTTGTTCAGCTTAGCATATCTATATTATGTATGCTTAGTGCATTAAAGAATTGACCTATACTTTTGCGCTACATAGTTTCATGATGTAGGTTCAGCCACTCACCATCCACATCATGCTTAGATTAATTCTCAGTCCAACTTCAACAACTTTAGTGGTGAGTCCTCATACCACGAGGACAATAGACATGCTTTCCATTTTAGTATTTATATTTAGTTTTCAGTTTTTGTTAGAGTTAGATGAGGGCATGTCCCAGCAACTCAGTTCAGTTTGAGGCTTTTCAGACATAGTAGTAGATTCAACTTGAGTTGTTAACTGGTCCTTCCAGTTACCACTAAACTCTTGTTATGTTTTGTTATGATTATTCAGGAAAAGACCAAAATACCACTTTCCTTAAATGGATGAAAAGCCTTAACAAGAGAGGCTCATCTCAAATGGCCATAAATTTTTACTCTGACCTCGAAATTCAGCAAACTTGGGGGCGTTGGAAAGAAGACTGGAAGGCTTTGAATTTGATACCTCATGGGCCACCTAGCTCCTTATGTGATAAAATATATAGTCTCGTTTGAAGTTGACCAAAAACTAAAAATTGATTGAAGTCCAAGGTGTTACAATATCTCCCCATTGGTACATTCTTCCTCGAATGAGATAACACTAAGAAGAACACGAGTGGGAAATATTTAACAACTCCAACACAAGAACACAACATGCCTATAACATACTAAGAATATCAACTTAATAAGTGCTCTACAAAGAGTTAGTACCCTTGTCTGAAATTTCTCCAGAAGAAAATAGATGTGGGTATCTCTTTTTCATATCCCCCTTAGCCTCCTAAGTAGCATCCTCAACAAATTGATTCTTCCATAAAACCTTGACTGATGCAACCTCCTTGGTTATCAACTTGCGAATTTGACTATCGAGAATCTGAATGAGGATCTCCTCATAAGACTAAATGTCCTTGATACCAATTTTCTCGGTTGATACAATAAGTGAAGGATCACCTATGCACCTCTGCAGCATAGAAATGTGGAATACCAGATGAAAAGCTGCTAACTCTTGCGGTAGCTCCAACTCATATGCTACATTGCCAACTCTATTGGATATTCGGTAACGACCAATGTACCGGGGTCTGAGTTTCCCCTTCTTACAAAATGTCATAACACGTTTCATGGGTGAAACCTTCAAGTAGACCCAATTATCCACCTCAAATTCTAAGTCTCTCCTTCTAACATCGGTATAGATTTTCTGACGACTCTGCACTGTCTTCTACCTTTATTGAATAATCTTCACTTTCTCCATGGCTTGATTAACAAAGTCTAGTCATATCTACTCAGTTTCACCAACCTCAAACCAACCAATAGGCGATCTACATCTTTACCCATAAAGATCATCACAATGAGCCATTTAGATACTAGAGTGATAGCTATTATTGTAAGAAAACTCTATGAGAGGCAAGTGGTCATCCCAATTACCTTTGAAGTCTATGACACATGCCTTCAACATATCCTCTAGGGTCTGAATTTTGAGCTCAACTTGACCATCAGTCTGAGTATGAAAAGGAGTACTCAGATTTACCTTCAAAACAAAACCTTTGTTAAAAGTCTTCCAAAAATGGGTGGTGAATTGTACACCTCTATCTAAAATTATAGACATATGAACTCCATGAAGTTAGACTATATCTTGAATGTATAATCTAGCATAATCCCATGCTGAATTTGTAGTCTTTACCGACAAGAAATGGGTTGACTTAGTCATCCAATCTAAAATCACCCAACTTTAATAATCCTACCTGTGAGATCTTGTCAAGCCAGTAGTGAAATCCATATGTAACATTTCCTACTTCCATTTCGGAAGAGTAATATTCTAAGCAACACCATTGGGTTTTTAGTTCTCTACCTTGACTTGTTGGTAATTTGCGCACTTATCATCGAACTCTCCAATAAACAACTCAATACTACTTGTAACATCTCAAAATCAAACTTTGACTTGCAGAAAAAATATAGCAGAAAAATTTGGTGAACCACGGCAGAGTTCAGGGACCGTGAAAGGAACCACAGTCCGTTGACCTACCCGTGGTTCACACCCACAAGAAGTGGTGGACCACGGGACGCTTCATGGGTCGTGGACCACCACACAAGCCGTGGGAAGGCTCGTGGAGGCTAGACAGAGAACACCCAAACTCAAGCCACAGACCATAGAGCCCACTACATCCCGTGTTCTTGATGACGATCTGTGAGAGGGTCCATCGTCTTGAGCTAGCAAACCCCTAGCCCCAACTGAAGAACCACAGAGGCCTTCATAGTCCGTGGTCCTTCACAGGGTTCGTGAGTTTGACCGTGGGAGGGGGTTACAAGAACCAGTAGGCCATGGCAAGAACCACGACCCACTTGACGGGCCATGGTCCCAACGACGGTTCGTTAGTGGCTTCGTGGAAGAGCCCTATCAGCTTTTAAGTTAGGGTAGTTTTAGTCTTTTCCCCTATGCGTTAGGCATTTAAACTATGTCATTTCACAGCTAAACAATGTCGTTTTACTCCATCTAAGCTTAATAATGTAGTCAGAACCTATCAAATCCTTTATTCACAAATATCCATCGAACTTAGAACAAAAGGAGAAGAAAGAGGTGCCAATTTTCAAGAACAGGCAACAGATTTTCTTTAGTTTCAGTCCCGAAATAGATTTCGTCACTAGGTATGTGGGATTTTACTAGTGGATCCCTTTCATCCACTAGGTCCCTAGAATTCATTCAGTTCCTTGATTCTCTATATATTGTTTAGGACTAGGGTTTATAAAACATTGGAGAATTGTTATGATTTCAGTTTCTTTAGTATCAATAATCTAAATATCATGCTTTCTTGGAAATATTGTTTCATTCCTTGTATGAAATTCAGAACCCTAGTTCGTGTAGATTCTATTTGTTCATGAATTGCACTTGCTAGGTCTGTTAAACGGATAATCATGCTCTAGTTTTGAATGTTACATTATTAGTTTATAAATATTGCATTCTGAGATTTGATTGTCAGTATTTTGAGCTATTCAGTATGTCAATATTTCAGTTACATTTCAGTCATATACATATTCAGTTGGGAGTAAACTTAACACTATGTTAGATGATGGTTCAACGTACCCTGATAATCCCTGAACTATGTGCCCCCGTAGGAGTATAATCCCTTCTGACATGCATCAGATTTAGTGATCACGCCAGTCATGCCATTATACCCCTGGCAAGGTATATTGGGTCCTGTTGATGAGTCGTATACATCAGACTCTACATTTAGCTCTTGTGGTTTTATATAGGTTAATAATAGCTCCCACAGTCCGACTCTTAGTGCATTTGACTAGGTTTTCATTATATACTTCAGTATTTAGTTTAGCATGTCATGTTCATGATTATCACATGGTCATTGCATTTAGTTTAGCTTTTTAGTTATCTTTTCAATATTTACATTTTTGCTAAGTTTACAGTATTGCTCAGTTACGCCTTGTTTCAACTTATATATATTTATTCAGCTTAGTATCTACTTCATGTATGCTCAGTACATTTCAAGTACTGCTGCATACTCTGCGCTACAACCTTTCAAGATGTAGGTTCTGGTTCTCATCATCCAGATCGCGCTTAGATCAACTCTCACTCTGTATTTCAACAGCTTCAGTGTTGAGTCCTCATACTTAGAGGAGAATAGACATGCTTTTAGTTCTAGTCTTGTTTATTCAGTTTTCAGTTTTGTTGGAGTTAGCTAGGGGACATGTCCCAACAACACGACTCAGTTAAGGTTTTTCAGATATAATAGTAATAAGCTTGGATTGTTAAGTTTATCTTTCAGTTATTGTTAAACTCCTAGTATGTTTCGATTATTCAGATTAGTTAGGTATTCCCCTATTTCACATATCCAGTATTTTAGCTTTCGCATAGTTCTTGTTGTTTAGTTATCTTTTTGTATGCTTATGATATGCCAGACACTGGTTTAGCTTTGGGTTAGTCGTGATCCTAGGTCCCGTGTTACGTCAAGGGGGAAGCCTCGAGGTATGACAAACTTGGTATCACAGCATCAGGTTCAATAGACATAGGATGTCTGAAAGCCACACTAAGTTGAGTCTCTTTCGTGGTGTGAAGTGCACAAAATATAATGATAGGGAGGCTATGAAGTATTTTAAGAAAAACTTCACTAGCTTTCTATTCTTATCATGCGTGGTTATGATCCAACTTCTCTTATCTAATTAATCGTTATACGTTTTAGATTATGCCTTCTCATAGAGCTAACACATGAAATGCTAATGCAGGCAATGCAAACGCAGTTCCTCTAGTCCAAAACCATGAGGTTAGGAACACCAGATTTTAGAATGCGATCCAACTCTTGGCTCTAAGTGTGGCCAATAAGAATAATCAACAGGTCCCAGTTCCTGCAAATCAAGATGTTGGATTAGCTGTTGCTAGGTTTCGAGATTTTGTTCAGATGAATCCACCCAAACTTTTAGGGTCGCGGGTTGGTAAGGACACACATAACTTCATTGATGAGGTTAAGAAAATTCGTAGAGTGATGCAAGTGAATGGTAATGCTAGGGTGGAGTTGGCATCCTACAAACTTAAGGATGTAGCTCACATTTGGTTCACTCAGTGGAAAGAAAATAGGGCTGCAGATGAAGCTCCTGTGACTTCAGAGAGTTTTACTGGAGCTTTTCTTGACAGGTTCTTCCCAAGGGAGTTGAGAGAAGCTAAGACACAAGAGTTTATGAACTTAAAGCAGGGATCAATGTTGGTCCAAGAGTACGAGCTAAAGTTCACTCAGCTCTTAATGTATGCTCCACACATGGTTGCCTATTCAAGGGCCCAAATGAGTAAGTTCCCATTAGGGGTATCCGATCTGGTGAAGACCGAGTGCAGGAATGCTATGTTGTTAAGGGATATGGATATCTCCAGAGTCATAAATAATGCTCAGCAGGTTGAGGGAGATAAGCTTAAGGAAATGTCTAAGGACAACAAGAAGTCTAGAATAGGGAATTATGAATACTCTAAGCAAAAGTCGAGTGGTAAAAATCGCTCATAGTCTAGAAGAGGTCTATGATGAGTCTACAAATTTTACTCGTTTAGGGCTATATTTTAATAGAAATTGTGTCCTCAAATTCTTATTTTATCTCAATATCTAATGAAAATCCTTAAGTTTCATGTATTTGAAGCCTAAACGAAAGCATGGGCACTACGTCACAAAAAGTAACGAAAAGGCTGAAAAGAATGAATAAATGAAGGCCTGAGGATTACCGAGTCCACTTGGCGAGTCACCGAAGGATCTTACTTCGCCTTTTGTTCCAGTGTGTTGATCCTTGAAGGAAAATATCAAGTAGGCGGAAAAAGGGAGCAGTCGGCGCATCACCGAGAAGTTCCATGAAGCAGTACCATGTCGCCCAATGACCCAGAGCATGACGATGATGATGGCTGGTGCAATATGGCGATGAACTACACCAAAGGGCGAATTGCCAAGTTAATCGATGATTCCGACTAACGACGCCGAATGATCCACTTTAGCATAAATCTATGAAAACTATAAATACTAGTTAGAGTTGTAGTTTTAAGAGTCGAACAATTATTATAATTTTCATATAGAATAGTACTTTTTGATATTTTTGCTCTAAGTTTCAGAGGGTTTTGACGACTTTAAGATCCAAAGGGTTTCATCTTCAAGATTTGGATTTGGGTCTGTTGGATTCTTCAACTTTGGCCTGTATCAAGACTTAAATCTTCATACCCAGTTGAATGCGAGCTCAATTTGGTTTAAATTTCTATCTCTTATACATGTGTGGCTAAAACCCCCAATTTGTGGGGTGTGATTTAGCGAATATGGGTAAATATATTTGTTGGGTCTTTCTTGCTGATAGTTTAATCGTAGTTTAATTGTGATTTCGTTTAGTAGCTACAGATGAATTTAATGAATTTGTAGTTGCAAATACAAGTTTATTTATGTTTTTTTGACTTCCTCGAGAGAGAGGTCATAAAACTAAAAAATTGATGGCCGGTGGGAGTGGGTCGGCATGAGGTACAGCTCGAGGGAGTGAATCCTAGTCTCATTCCCACACACTTAGCTCGAGAGAGTTAGTGGGTTAAGGCATACGCTGGTCTTCATGCGGCAAGTGGGTGTCCGAGAGGAACACATTTGAAATATTGTAAGTTCCTCGAGAGAGAGCTTATCCCCCTTAAAGTTTAGCCTAGTCACAATTATTCTATGAATCTTCTATCGAAAGCATGTACCCAAAAATCTAGCTTAACCCGTATTCCCGTCACATCCCACAGATTCCCTCTCAGTACTTAGAAATCCTTGTTTATTTTGATGTTTTTATTTAGTTGTGACAAAACCCCCCATTGGTAATTGACACTCTTATGTCCCCCTTTAATTTACAATGTTTTTAATCGTTAATGTCCTTAGCTACGACTAGTTAGAACAATATTTTATTTTTCTATTAATTCTCAAAACCACTCCCTTGGGAACGATCCCAACCCTTGGTTAGGTTACTAAACTATTGTACGATCGTAGATACTTGCATTGGAAGTAGTGTCTTGATTACGCAAACATCAAAATGGCGCCGCTTCCGGAGAGTGGTGTTATTTGGAAATTCTTAGTTAAGTAGAATTTTTTATTCTTCTTAGTTTTAGATTTACTAATCTAAATTGTAGTTTTGTTTTACTTGTTTGAATATCAAAGCAGGGAAATAAGAATGGATGATCATTATGGGTACCACACGGACCAACCTTTTCTGAAACTATTGAACCTCAGGGACAACCTCCTGACGTTCAAAGAAGTAGGGAATGAGACAATTCAAGTAATGTGGCTGAATTTTTAGTCAGTGCTACAACCATGCCCATCTCATAGAATGTCTGACAAGACCTTGTTGGAGTGCTTCTATCGGGGTCCTGGACTCGAAAATAGGAGGATTGCCGATCAACATTTCAAGGGCGGTATGCTCCACCAGCCCTACAAATTCGTCGCAACACTCCTTGATTATATGGTTGAAACCAATAAGGAGGCCCAAAAGAGATATGAGGGGGACGCACTAGTGGCTCAAGTAGATGTTCTGTCCAAACGAGTCATGGGGTTGGAAGCACAAGCCATGGAAAGGGAAAAGAACTTCTTCCTTAAGAATGTAGACACGGGAAGAAGCATGAGGATGTGCAAATAGACGATGCTCTTTCTCTCATTCAACAAAAACTTGAAGAGCAAGACAAAAAGTTAAATGAGATAAAAGACAACATTGAAATGCTGAATGAAACGTCTACCTAAAACTCCATGACTATTCAGCTGCAGGGTGCTCAAATCACCCATCTGATGACAGGTCGCTATCTACTGTTTGTCGAGGACTCTCTTATCTAAACCATGGCCGACTCCGAGGATGATGAATAGTTGTTGACTTGTGTCTTGCTGCGACGTTAACTAAGGCGCTGTTTGGAAGGCAACCCAAAACCCCTTCAATTGATTTTTTTTATTTCTTGGTAAAATAATGGTGTGTTGTTTGTACATGTTAAATTATGAGAAGTGTTCAAAAAATTGAAGGATGGCAAGCAATAGATCCAATCGGCGAGTCACCAAAGGGTTCGGTGAATCCGACCTTATCCGCCATTTGACTCAAGATATTGTCAACATTGAGGTTTGTAACACTCGGCAAGCTTCAGAAATTATTAACATATCGCCAACCTGGTCGGCGGTCACGATGGAAATTACCGTTTGGACCCCCCATAAACTAGAGGTTCTGTAAATTTCAACGATGAAACTAAACAGTCGGCGTTCCGCCAAGTGAGTAGGCGATCTTGACTAATGTTGCCGAGTGGGCGAAAACTGGACGGTTTTTTCAAGCAAAAGGTTTAAAAGTGTCAAGTTCATTCACTTTCCCTCATTTTTTATCTATCCAAACTCACACCTGCACTCTAGTTTCAATATTTCTTGCACTTTTAGAGCATTTTAGTTGTTGAATTGTGCTCGGACTTGGATTACATTGCCACTTAGCATTTCAATCCTCTCCTTAGCGACACAAAAAGTTAGTTCTCTATGCCCCAAGTTTAATTTATAATAAACTATACTCATTTGCAATAACATGATATGGTTAAAGTATTCTACTCCTCCCTAAGAGGATTAGATTATTTACATGCATGATTTAATTTGATATCCTTGCTCGGGTAGTTGTGACTATTGAATTCCTATAATTGCATGCCTTAAATTTGATCAAAATTCGAGGGGTTGTGTTTGGGTGCTATGGGTCCTACCTAATTGTGCTGGTTAATGCTTTAATTTTGTTTTCAGGAGTTGCAGGGTTAAATTTGAGAAGTTGGGTAGAAAATGGTCACGTTGGGTTGAGCTCGCCAAACTACTCGGCAGTTCACCTAATGTCCCCATCTTGCTTTTGATTTCATGCTCTATCTGATAGTTAATTTTGTAACTTTCGGTGTGAAGTTTGATGTCGCAGAAAGCATTTGGGGACTCCCTGAAAATCTTCTCTTCACCATTTACCTGCACCCTTGAACCTTTATGCACTGAAGCTTTTGGCGGACTTATCCTGGTTTGCCGAAAACTATCGACGACCTGCCGAAATCAATCGGCAACCTACCGAAGAAGTTCCCCTTTCGCCTTCTTCGTACAGTTTTCGAGCTAGAAATTCGGTGATTCGCGATCTGGTTTGGCGAGTTTGTCTACATAAGTTCCGCTTTGCTTTTATTTAAGTTTTTTAAATTTTTGTTCAAAACTTTGCAGACATGACTAAATCAATAATTGTGGAAAGAATAAAACTAGCCCAAGAGAAGTCAAAAGGGAGTGCGATAAATGAGGAGACAGCTATGTCGAAAGGCAAAGCTACGAAACTGACCACAACTACTAAAAAAGGCAAGGGCAAAAGGCCCACTTCTGCCAGGAAGACCATTACCCTAGACCCTCATATTCCATCACGGGCCAGGGAATTTTGTAGAGCGGTGCATATCTTTCTGGCAGACACACACTCAACAGACCTTGGGGAATCCGATCCCGTTGTTCCCCCTGAGGTGACTTCGGGCATTAATGCTCAGATCCAGAGTGACACATCCGGCACTATTGCCCAGGCAGATGGAGCGACTGCTTAGACATGATCCCTTCTTTACCTCTCTCTCTGTCTTCCTTTAATTTACATTTTGGATATTTTGTCATTTGCATTTGAGGAAAAATACTTTTTAATTTTGGTGGGGTGAGACTCACCTTATGTGTGCTATTTGTGACTCATTTTTTTTGTACCTATTTGGGCTGTTCTGTTTAAAAATTATGTTTGATATATTGTTTCTGTGGATGTTTGAGCTTATGGCTCCTTTTATCATAAATTTGCAAAATGATTTTGACCCTTCCGAATTTTTTTTGAATTTTTTGCACATTTTTGCCACCCTTTATATGTTCGTGTGTTGAATGTGGCTGTTGCTTGGCAAATTTGAGTCTTGGTTTGGATCAATACCGATGACTTGAATAGTGCTTACAATCGAACGAACATGAATGTACGACTACGATAAGACCAAATGAAGTTGCAAACACAATATGTGAACTCTTTGCATCTCATTGTGATTTGTCATTTATCTAATCGACTTTCTTGTGATGACCGTTGCACACTAGCAATAGTGTGGAGTCTTGTTTGACTTAAGTGTTGATGGCTTGTGTGATAAGCTTACATGGAACCATGCATGACAAGACCTAGAATTTGCCCTGTTGGTTCGGTTGACTAAGTAAGACTTTCTCTTGATATGATCTTAGGCAACTTCGAAGAGTGTGAACCAATTTGACATATACCTCTTTTGTGACCTACCTTGTGAGCATATGATTCTCTCTTGAACACACTTTAGTGTGTTACCCTTTCTTTGGAAGAAACTTGATGAAAACTAGACCTTTCTTAATCTATTACCTATAATCCTCTTGAATTGTCGTTAATTGAATAGCCAACTTACCTCAAAAGCCTAAGTTGGGGGTGCGGTGAAAAAGAAAAGGGAAAGTCAAGAAGTGCAAGGAAAGTCTCCTTTAACCCATGGTGTTGAGAAAAATGGAACCCTTCCATATATAAGAAAAAGAGAAAAAGAGAAGAAAAGAAAAAAAAGAGAAAGTTGAGCAATAAAGTACCAAATAAATAGTGTCCCGAACAATCCATAGGATGCGAATAATAGGATGACCTATGATGCACTAATGAAAGTGATGAAGGAAAAAGAAAGGAAGTGTTGAGAGCACTACATTTCATGAGGATAAAAGTCACTGAGCCTAAATGACCATATCTTTACACTCAACCCTATTACAAGCCTTGTTAAGACCTTTGTGATCTTCCGAAAGTCGAAACAAATGTTGATTGGAAAATACGGGCAAACCTATGGATGAAAGCATGCATTGTGTTCATCTTTGTGAGTGTGAGCGTTGTATCTGATTCCTGAACTTTAAATTGATTATACCATTATTTTTGAAAATAGAATCATCATTTATGTGAGGGCATTCAAGGGCTTATGTTGAGCTCGAACTTGTATTTGAAGCAAGTATTGCGAGCTTGAGAATATTTGGTAATGGTGTGTCACAACTTGAATTTTCAATACACAATTGATCCTTGCATAAGTAAATTGAGTGTTGTTGTGTACATTCATAATTGAGTCTTGTGTAGCACTGTTTGTGACATCCTTGTTGAACGGCTAAACTTGAGTTTCACTTGAGGACAAACAAAAGTTTAAGTTGGGGGTGTTGATGAGTCCACAAATTGGACTCATTTAGGGCTATATTTTAATAGAAATTGTGTCCTCAAATGCTTATTTTATCTCAATATCTGATGAAAACCCTTAAGTTTCAGGTATTTGAAGTTTGAAGGAAAGCATGGACACTACGTCGCAAAAAGGAACGAAAATACTAAAAAGAACGAAGAAATGAAGGCCTGAGGATCCTCGAGTCCATTTGGCGAGTCGCCGAAGGGTCTTACTTTGCCTTTTGTTCCAGTGTGCTGAGCCTTGAAGGAAAAGATAAAGTCAGCGGAAAAAGGGAGAAGTCGGCGCATCACCGAGAAGTTTTGCGAAGCAGTACTAGGTCGCCCAATGACCCAGAGCACGCTGATGCTGAAGGCTGGTGCAAAACGACGATGAACTACACAAAATGGTGATCCGCTGCAGCACAAATCTGTGAAAACTATAAATACTAGTTACAATTGTAGTTTTAAGAGTCGAACAATTATTATAATTTTCTTATAGAATAGTACTTTTTGATATTTTTGCTCTATGTTTGAGAGGGGTTTGAAGACTTGAAGATCCAAAGGGTTTCATCTTCAAGATTTGGATTTGGGTCTCTTGGATTCTTCAATTTTGGCTTGTATCAAGACTTAAATCTTCATATGCAGTTGAATGCGAGTTCAATTTGGTATAAATTTCTATCTCTTATACATGTGTGGCTAAAACCCCCAATTCTTGGGGTGTGATTTAGCGAATATGGGTTAAGATAATTGTTGGGTCTTGCTTGTTGAGAGCTTAATCGTAGTTTAATTGTGATTTCGTTTAGTAGTTATGGAAAGGTTTAATGAATTTTTAGTTGCAAATACGAGTTTATTTATGTGTTTTTGGCTTGCTCAACAGAGAGGTAGTAAAACTAAAACTACTAAATTGATGGCCGGTGGGAGTGGGTCGATATGAGGTTCAGCTCGAGAGAGTGAATCCTAGTCTCATTCCCACACACTCAGCTCGAGAGACTTAGTGGGTGAAGGCGTAGGCTGGTCTTCATGCAACAAGTAGGTGTCCGAGATGAACGCATTTGAAACAGGGTAAGTTGCTCGAGAGAGAGCTTATCCCCCTTAAAGTTTAGCCTGGTCATAATTATTCTATAAATCTTCTATTGAAAGCATGTACCCAATAATCTAGCTTAACCCGTATTCCTTTCACATCCCAAAGATCCCCTCTCATTACTTAGAAATCCTTGTATATTTTTTTGCTTTTACTTACTTGTGACAAAACCCCCATTGTTAATTGACACTCTTGTGTCCCCCTTTAATTTACAATGTTTTTAATTGTTAATGTCTTGAGCTACGATCCCAACCCTTGGTTGGGTTACTAAACTACTGTACGATCGTAGACACTTGCATCGGAAGTTGTGTCTAGATTATGCAAACATCAGTCTACAACCCAACACCTTCATTATCTAGTGCTCCATCCCCGAGATTTCGATAGGATCAGAAAGATAGGGCAGCACCCTCTAAGTGTCAAAGGAGTGCTTCATGTTACAGGACTTACCCAACTTGTCCAAAGTGGTAAGAACCATCCAGGCGAGTTTCTTGCACGCAAGGAAGGGTGCTTTGGGTGTGGTCAGTCTGGCCATACGTTGAAGGATTGCCCTTATGGTAGGCAGGGGCTAAGAGGTATTAACAATAAGGCTCAGTCTACAGTTCCAACAGCAACAGCAGGTTGCCTAACTCTGCAGGGTACTCCATTTGGTTCATGTGGTGGTCAATGCTAGAACAGGTTGTAGGCTCTCAAGGTTCGCCAGGATCAGTAAGATTCTCCTAATATGGTCACTGGTACGTTGTGAGTCTTTGCTTTATATGTTTATGCATTGTTAGTTCCAAGGGATACATTGTCTTTTGTAACTCACTATAGTAAACTTTGGTGTTGGTCCAAAAGCTCTCTCAAAACCCTTCTAAGTCTCTACTCAAGTTGGTGACCCAGTTATAGCTAGACGGGTATACAGAAATGGCCCTATCAAAGTCTATCAGAAAGTCACCTTAGCAGATCTTGTAGAGTCATACATGGTATATTTTGATATCATTCTAGGCATGGACTGGTTACATTCCTGTTATGCCTCACTCAATTGTATCCAAACGAGCTTGTCTTAGAGTTGAATGGTAAAAGCTTAGTGCCTATGGGTCGATTCATTTCTTACCTTAAAGACATAAAAATGATTTCCTAGGGATATATCTCTCATCTTGTTCGGGTTAAGGATTCAAACTTCAAAACCCCAACTCTTGAGTCAGTCCCAGTGGTAAATGAGTTTCCAAAAGTGTTTCCAGAAAATCTTCCCAGAGTTCCTCCCAAAATGGAAATCGACTTCAGAATAGATCGGCACTCCAGAGTCCCTGCACAAATGAAAAATCAGACATGGGAAGGGGTAAGTAGTGGAGGTCTTGAAAGCTCTCTCGTGAATCTCTGCCAGCAGCATGCGGGCAAAGTCGATCTCTACTCCTGCTACCAATGCTGCAACCATCAGCGCTCTGTCCCAAGTGACTTGATTGTCAGCTTTTGTAGGTGACACTCTGTTATGTACTAGCAGCCAGAAAAACTTGGCCATAAAATTTAATGTGGCCTTCCGGATGCCCAACCGTGGAGCGGCGACCCATTCCGCACGCTCGCCATCTGCAGCAATGTACCTGGCCAACCATAGTACAACAGCCTCTCGCTGCTCAGCGTTCCTCTGGAAAGCGCCACTCCGTACGATGTCCCAGCGGTAATCAAACTCTGAAGTGTTAGGAGACCAAGAGTGGCCCGTGGTAGGACCATAGAGAAAACGGCTAATGGTGGCAGGTGATATGTCCACCGGACACCCTCGAACCAAGGTGGAAGTGAGCGAAGCCTGAGCTAGTGGCTTTGACCGCTTGGAAATGGAACCACGGAGAGTGGCAGAATAGGAAGCATAGAACTCCCGTACAATCTCCTCGCTATACGTCCCTGGGTCTCGAGCCATCCAGTCACACTTGTGAAGGTTGAACAGCCAGTGAATATCTGGAACAGTATGCAAGCTCCCCGTGAGGACTCTAAGCTCCTCTGTAATTAGTCGGGCCATCTTTTGTTTGTCATTGACCATCTTACCATCCCGATAGATTTGCCATTGACCTTCTACACACCACCTATTCAGCTCGCCGGCTACAGGAGTGGGGTCATCAGTCCGTGGTGTAGGTATGGACTCTGAGCTAGTTGCCTCGTCAGAGGAGGCTGCTTGTTCATTCTCTCCAGACTCTGTGGATGATTTGGCATTAGACCCTGTAGCATGGGCAGACTCGGATTGTGAAGAGTGGGAAGACTGGGAGGCTGAGGCATGGGCAGACTCGGACCCGGACATAGGTCCCTCTGAACTGGAAGCAGCCCCAGTTGGTGACCTGATCAGTGTGTGCTCCTCATCAGACTGGGAGACAGTGACTACTTCGGGGAGCACCTTCCGGGGGGTGCTTCTGGGTGCAGCTCGAGAAGCCCTAGAGTTGAATGGCACATATGCTGGGTCAGAGTCGTTGTCGGTGTCCTCATCAATTAACCGGAAACTAGGGGAAATAGATTTGGACTTGCCCTGTTTTGAGTAGGTGACCATCTTCTTGG
Source organism: Solanum gandarillasii (assembly GCA_029582405.1). NCBI lineage: Eukaryota > Viridiplantae > Streptophyta > Magnoliopsida > Solanales > Solanaceae > Solanum > Solanum gandarillasii. Next base: position 3,444 of record JAJONY010016714.1, on the reverse strand, counting down.
GTGTCATCGTACCTGCGGGAACGATATTAGTGCCAAAACTAACCATGTGCAGCAAAAGAAACTTTTAGAATTGGTAACGACCCTCAACTAAGTCCACAAAAATTTTTTTGACAGATGCTACAATGGTCATCCACGGAGGAGACCTACGGTCCGTAGACTGATCTACGGTCCGTGGATCTCTTCCGTGGATCAGGGCGCCTGACATATAGGTCGCAGATGGAAAACACCGAAGTGCAGAACGGTCCGTAGATGGACCTACGAACCGTAGTCTACCTCCGTGGTTTCACACTTGGTGGACTTTGTTGTGTGCATCCATTTACGAACCCCATCTACGGTCCATAGATGGATCTACGGTCCGTAGACGAGGTATCGTGAAAGCCATCTGTGCCAGGTATCATACATTTTTGGCCTTAGTTTTCAACATTAACACATCCTCATCATGCATTTACAAATTTAAATTATGCTAGTTCGTCATTCTTAAGATTCCAATCGATTATTATACCCAACAATTTAGACTAGATGTGGAACCCTAAGTCGAAACTAGCATATAGTTTTTATGATCACATACAATAATGCTATACAATCACTATCTATCGTTCCAAGGGTATTGTAATATTCAAGTTTATCATGCACTTTCATCTAACAATTACCCAAGGTCAAGACCCAACTCCCGACTCTCTATATTCAATCAATGAATCGAAATTCAAAGTGAAGGGAAAGTCTATTACCTTACAAGCAACAAGGAGTGGGGTGATTGTGTGATGATACTATGCTTAGCAAGACCAAGAAGTCACCTCTTCGTTACTGACCAAACACCGGACCCTTTTTGTTAGATTATGGGATGGGTTGTTTTTGGTATGGAAGGGATTTTGGGAATTTATGGAATAGAGGAAATTATGTGGTAGTTATGGAGTGATTTAGGGAGTTGAAATAATGGGTGAAACGGTTTTGGGAGTAATGGAGGGAAGTGAAATGGTTTGAAACATGGGGGCTTTTAAGTAAGGGGGGTCCGGATCAGGTCAGACAACCTTAGGGTTTGAACTCACGAGACCACGTCTACGGTCCGTGAGTCGATCTTTGGTCTGTAGATCGGGACCGTAGATCAGTATTATAGTTGGACAAATTTAGGGGCTTACCTGGGATCTACGGATACCATTGACGGTCCGTGGATCAATCGATGGACCGTCGATAGGATCCGTAGACCTCTGCACCAGACCATTTTCTGCAGATTTATTACGTGGTGTACCTGCACATGTAGCAACCAATAGGCTATTATTTTTTTACATTTTCTGGATACTCTTTAGACACGGACCGTATATTAATTCTATCCGACACTAAGTACTAAAACACTGAAGCACCTACCTACATTGATACAAAGACGCAAGTAATCAACGAAAGCTAAACTACTAAATGGAAAACGAAACCCTATCGTTGGCCAGATTGTACATCTTGGATTGCCTCCCAAGAAGTGCTTGATTTAACGTCGCGGCACGACGCAAGTGTCTTGATTATTCACACTTCATCAAAATTGCAGGCTTCAATCACTTCTTGCACAGTTTCAGCATTTCCCAAATAGATCTTGATCCTTTGCCCGTTCACCACAAACCTTGTTCCATCCTTATTTTAAAACTCAACTGCTCCATGCGAGAGCACTTTTGTGAGCAAAAATGGCCCGGTCCACTTGGACTTGAGTTTGCCTGGAAATAGGCGCAACCTAAAGTTGAATAGCTGCACAAGATCACCAACCACAAATTCTCGCTTTTCAATTCTTTGATCATGATACCTCTTCATCTTCTCTTTGTACAAGGATGAACTTTCATAATGTTTTAGGCGAAACTCATCAAGCACATTCAAGTCATTCACCCTTTGATTAGATGCAGTGCCCCAATCCAAATTTAACTTCTTCATTGCCCACATAGCCTTGTGCTCTAGCTCTACTGGTAAATGACAAGACTTTCCATATACAAGTTGGTTAGGAGACATACCTACGGGGGTCTTGTATGCAGTGCGATATGCCCATAGAGCATCATCAAGCTTCCTTGACCAATCCGTTCTATTAGCATTCACAGTCTTTGCTAATATCTGTTTGATTTCTCTGTTAGATACTTCAACTTGACCACTAGTGTGTGGATGGTAAGGAGTCGCTACATTGTGACGGACACCATATTTCTCAAGTAGTAGTTTGAACAACTTATTACAAAAGTGAGACCCTCCATCGCTAATAATGGCTCTCGGTGTACCAAATCTGGAGAAGATATTCTTTTTTCAAGAATGCGGTGACACTTTTACCTTCATTGTTGGAGAGTGCAACTGCTTCCACCCACTTTGATACATAATCAACTGCAACTAGAATATACTTCATCCCATATGAACTCACAAAGGGACCCATAAAATCAATGCCCCATACATCAAACAACTCTATCACCAATATAGGATTCATTGGGAGCTCTTGCCTCTTTGAAATCCCTCCTACTCTTTGACAACGATCACAAGACTTGGCGAAGTCATGAGCATCTTGGTGAATGGTAGGCCAGTAATATCCACACTACAAAATCTTATGTGCAGTTCGAATACTACTATGATGCCCACCAACGGGCAATGAATGGCAAGCTTCAAGTACACTCAACATCTCAACCTCAGGTACACAGCGACGAATAATCCCATCAGCACAACTACGATACAAATAAGGTTCATCCCAAAAGAATTTCTTCACATCATGCATAAACTTTTTCCTTTGGTGAAAAGACAAATCGGGGGGCACAATATCGCTGGCCAAATAATTAGCAAAGTCGGCGAACCAAGGAATCAAATCATGAGAACCAGCCAATACCTGTTCATCTGGAAAAACATCATTAATTTCAGCCCTATCTCCAAGCTTTAGCATAGCCTCTTCCTCTAATCTGGACAAGTGATCGACATCTTGATTTTCGGTTCCCTTTCTATCTTTCACCACAAAATCAAACTCTTGCAGAACAATACCCATCTAATCAATCGTGGTTTTGCATCCTTTTTCGCCATCAAATACCTCAATGGAGAATGATCAGTATGCACGATGATCTTAGTACCAAGCAAGTAGGATCGAAATTTTTCGAATGCAAAAACCACCGCAAAAAGTTCTTGTTCGGTCATAGTATAATTCTTCTGGGCCACATTTAGAGCTTTGCTAGCATAGTAAATAGGGTGAAGAATTTTCTTGCGCCTTTGACCCAATACTACACCAAGCGCCACTCCACTCGCATCGCATATTACGTCAAACGGTTGTCCCCAATCCGGTGAAATAATGATAGGTGTTGTAACCAACTTTTCCTTCAGCTCTCCAAATGCTCTAAGACAAGCATCATCAAAATAGAACTTACTCTCCTTCTCGAGCAGTTTGCACAAGGGATGTGCAATTTTTGAGAAATCTTTGATGAATCTCCTATAAAAACCTGCATGCCCAAGAAA
>JAJONY010016713.1:0-37969 GCA_029582405.1 Solanum gandarillasii | reverse complement strand
TATATTATTTGAAAATTACTTAGAAAGTACAATAATTTACAGTAATTAACAATAGAATATTTTAAAGACAAAAAAAATTGATTGAATCTCGAAATTTTATTAGTACCACATAAATTGAGAAAGAAGAAATAACCTTTATTTTTTCAAAATTGCGTAAAAGATATTACAAATCATACAACAATAATTAGCAATTTAGAATGTTAAAAGACATAAATTTTTTCTTACCATAGTTAACAATAATTACAAATTTAAACTATTTTAAATTAATATTAATGTTTGATTAACTCTTTAATTTTGTCTTTGTCACATAAATTGAAACAAAAAATGATACATATTGGGCCCGTGTTAGCACGGGCTCCGATGTCTAGTATATATATATACACGAAATCTTTGCTTTAGGTTTACAAATGCAAACACAACAGTTTTTTTTTTTTTTTAATCTTTGTTTTAGGGCTTTTAACGGAAACACGACAGGGATTTTTTTTTCATGGCTGACTTTTAAATAAATATGTAATAATATTTTTAAATGAAATCAAATTAAAAATCAGTACTATGATTACAAAACTCTCACAATTTGTATTTACAGAAACTGTGAAAATTAAAATAACTATAAAAACGTTTTTCAAAAATAAAATAATTTTTAAAATTTAAATTTATAAAAAATGTTGTAAAAGTTCCAAAATTTAATTAATTATCACCTAACTTAAATAATAATTAACTAAATAGTCCTAAAAATAACGCATGTATTGATCCTAGGTTAGATTTTCTTACTTTTAATTATATATAGATATAGACAGATAACAAACAATTTAAATATAATTATGTAAATAATCTAATTAGAAAATCTCCATGTTAATTGTGTAAACCAAATACTATTATAATTAGAAAACATCCAAGTTTATTTTCCACAAGTTTCCCTTTTCCTTATCCTTTTCAAATTTGATTTTGATACCTATAAATATAGGCTATAGCACACCCCTGAACCTGAAGGAACATTAACGTTTTCTTCTTTGTATTGTTCAATGGCGAAATCAAGAATTATAACAAAGACAGATTTGAAAAGAATGGATGAGCAACTTGAGAGGCATTTAGATAAACTATTTAGCAAGGGTTGTGACGAGTCCAAAAAGTTGGAAGTGACGAAGAAACAAGAATGGGAATTGGATCCTACGAAACTTAAAGTTAACGTCAATAATCTTATTGCTGAAGGGGCATACGGATCAGTTTACAAAGGTGTTTATAATGGACAACAAGTTGCAGGTATATATTACCACTAATTCTACCATTAATCTTTTTTCTTAAATTAGCTAGTTACTTGATTCTAATTAATGTCTGCGCTAAACCCTAATTAATAATGTAGCTACTTTTTTCTTTCTTTCTTATACTGCTAAACCCTATATATATATATATATATATATATATATATATATATATATATACATAATAATCGCTTTGGCTATTTTTTTTTAATCTCAACTAATCTAACTGTTTAACTACTATATATATTATTAGGGTTAGGTTTGTAAAGTTATCAAAGATTTAATTTTTACCGTCAAACTAATGAAAAAGGAAAAAAATATGACAAATTTGTAACTTTTACAGTGAAAAGGATATTATTTGAAATTGTTAAGCTGTCAACGATCTTTCAATTAACCCTAATAATATTAGTCTATATACGAAAAACCCTAGAATATACCATTTGATTCTTCCACGTCTGTAATGTTCATATACAGAAATTCATACATTTCCGATAGTTAATAATATATATGTTCACCTTTTTTTTTTTTTTACAATTCTTTCTGACATAATTTTTTTAATTAATTTTCAGTAAAAATACTTGATTTGAGCAATGAAAAGAGAAGGGATGTACTAACAAACGCTTTCACGCAAGAAGTTTCTATATGGTACAACCTACATCACGCAAACATCGCAAAGGTAATTAATTTTTGTTCATTTTGTTTTTTCTCACTTGATTTAACTTATTGCATACATTTAAATATATATGTTTTTCATGTCATCTAACAAGTGTCAAACCTTTCTTCAGTTAATCGGAGCTTCAAAAAGATTGCCCCAATTGATTAAACCCGAATCTACAAGTGGTAAACCATGGTTGAAAAAATGGATTAATGAGCTGACCAATCGCACCCGATGGTCAAGATATCGTTCATTAGAAAAACAACCATCACTCGAATATGGGATCGTGGTTGAATATGTCCCTGGAGGCACTCTCAGATCACACCTCTTAAAAAATCATATCAAAAAGTTGCCATTGAATTCTGTTATTCAACTAGCATTAGATGTTGCAAGAGGGTTGAGTTACCTTCATTCTAAGAAAATTGTTCACAGAGATGTAAAGACTAGTAATTTAGTTATGGACAAGGATGGAAGGGTCAAAATAATTGACTTTGGAGTTTCTCGAATTGAGGCTTCATGTCCTCTTGACATGACTGCCCAAATTGGCACCATCGGTTACATGGCTCCTGAGGTGACATATCTCATTCTGAATCTTTTTTTATTTACAAAAAGGAAAAAAATGAATTCTCTATTACTTATATTAATGTTGTTGTCTTATTTTGTATATGCAGGTACTTATTGGTCTACCATATGATCATAAATGTGATGTCTATAGTTTTGGAATTTGTTTGTGGGAGATATATTGTTGTTCAATTCCATATAATGGAAATATTCCTTCTTCTCACACAAGTCCATGTATTTACAAGGTATGTTTTCAAATTTTATGTTATATTCTTTATAGCTAACGTTAAAATAATATATCAATCACTAATATATTTCTTGAAATTTTAGAGTCTAAGGCCGGAAATACCAAACAAATGTCCAAGTGTTGTGGCCAATATAATGAAGCAATGTTGGCATGCAGACCCAAAAGAGAGGCCAGAAATGAAGGAGGTGGTGCTCATGTTGGAAGCCATTGACACATCTCAAGTTGCAGAAAAGGGTTGTTTTGGCTTTCATTAGTGATTAGACCGAAAGGATTAAAATGTACAATAGATTAACTTTGGTCATAGAAGCTTGTATAGATAGGTTTAGGACAATTCTTTTATTTTGTTTTATTTTTTGAGAAATCATTCTTTTGGTACATTTTGCATATCAAGATTCAAAAATCTTCTTTACTTTCTTAAATTTTATGCAAAGACAAGACAATCAAATTGAAACAGAAGTCGTAGATGCAATCTAGCAAAACACTACGGAGAGGGGATGGGATGGGATGGGGAGTGAGGGTTTGAAGGTGGGATGATCAAAGGGTGGAGGCTGGAATCGTTGGATGAATGGAGAGGGACAATGATCCTAGAAAAAATATTTTTGACCAACCAAATATGAAAATATTGAAAAAAACATTTTCTTTCATCCATACCAAACACACCCTACTTTGGACTCAAAAGTCCATTCATTTTCGTTACATAGGCAAAAACACACTCCTATAGAATTGAAAGATCTATTAGATAATCAAATATCGGCTTTAGACTATCTCTGACCTTGAATAAAAAAAATTCAAGTACTTTTCTTGCATAATCCCAGATAAACCAACGTTTAGGAGGCTTGTTTGGGAAGTACAGAGCCCCTCCATCTTTTCTTCTGCAAATAATTCTTGAGGTGAAACATAGTCGCAGAACAAATTTTGAATATGAAAAAGACAAGTTCTATAGGATCCTAACTGAATTGGTTCATTTGATAAGCTATCAAGCGGGAAGCAGCAGTAAAAACTGCTGCCTTAACCAATAGGACGTGAAGAAGTAGTTTCTTCATTAAGCTAGAGCTTTCACTTATTTTGTTTGCTTCAATGCAAACATGTGAAACTGTTTTTAGCAGAAGGAAAACTGCCACAAATCGAGAGAGGGGGAGGGGGGAACTGGTGATCCATAGATACCTTCCATCTTTGAAATGGACATGGCTGCAGCTTCTGGTTTTAGGGGCTACTCGCTTCAGCAGATGGTCAATATCGATGCATCACCCAAATCTTCGGTTTTTTTCCCCTTGGTGATTGTTCAATTATGGTTTCTGTACAATGTATATATTTCCCAGGGAAGTCTAGTGTATTTCTTCTTCCCATTGGATGGGTCAATATCAGTTCTACTAAATCCTCTGCCTGTTTATGGTTGATGCGTGACTGACAACAGTATCCAACTTTACAGCTATGCAAGGCAGGCATGTCATGACCTTTGGTGATTAGCAGTTCCTAGTCTATGCTGAAAAACTGCTAGTGGATTTCTTTGAGCAAGAGTAGTTACCTGTACACAGTAGCAATCCCAAAAATATCAATCATTCTCACTCGCATTCTTGAATTCTTCCTCGAGTATTCTGTGGATTTTCATCCTCAAACAAGAGGCTTCTTCAGGTTTGAACCACCTTCTTCCAAACTGACAATAGGATCATTTTAAATCGACGACTGATGCAATTGTTCAACAACCAAAAATTGGAGAAAGCAATAAATAAAGCAAAAGTTATACCATGGTGAAATCCTTCTTTTTAAGCCTTCTATGAACTTCGTCAATGAAACGCTCCATAAAGAAAAGAACAAACAGACCGCAGTCATACTCATTTCTTTGTTGTGGGACCTGTTACCAGAAAATTTCAAGGAAAGTGGTTTCCGTGAACTTGCAAACATAGTCACAATATATGTAGACAAGTTTGCTTCTATAGGTTTCATAAATTTCTCAAATGGAATATCCAGAACTGAGTCAATGTTTTAGACACCCTCCCCCAGTTGATTATAAGTTTTATTAGGATAACCTTTTAACCAAGAAAAAACATGAAAAGAGAGACGAAAAAAAAAAGGAAAAACAGAGCCAGTATGGTAAAATTTGGAACTTTATGACAGCCTAAGCCCATAAAACAGATGATCATCAAACTAAGCAACACCAATTGATGTTTTCCACTACTAGAGAAACCACTTCTTTTCACACAATCAGCAAATGGTATATACATCACTATAGCTGAAAAGAAACTGTTGAGAATACAATTAAATGATATAAGTGTGCTCTCTCTAATAGCTTTAAGCTTTTAGATGAAATTGTTGCACACTTCATCATGGTATTAGAGCATATAGAGGTCCTGAGATAGAATCCCACCACCGCCCATATTAAAAAATATGAGATGGTCACACACTTCAGATGAAACTATCTACAAACTCCAAGCATGCCCCAGGTTATGAGAAAACAAATTGAGAATTTTACACAAATCCCAAGTGTTAAAGAGTTAGTTACATCCTATCCCTACTTTTTCAAATTACAAAAATCCCTTCAATTTGGTGGAATCCGGATACATCCCAAAACGTCCCGATTTCGGATACACCTCTCAACTATCCGATACGTTGCATCTCGGTTTTGGATAAAGTGATGTATCCGACTTCAAATTACAAAAATCCTTTAAATTTGGTGGAATCCGGATACATCCCAAACCGTCCCGATACATCGTGTTTCGGTTTCAAATACATCTCTCAACGTCCCGATACATCGCATCTCGATTTCGAATACATCACTCAACGTCCTGATACATCACTCAACATCCTGATACATCTCATACATCCCGATATATCGCGTAAAGTGATGTATCTGACTGATAGATCACATAAAGTGATGTATCCAAGAATAGGAGAGAGTAGGAATTTTTGTAATTTTGTCAAATGGTAGGAAATTTTAGAGAATATAGTAAAATAAGTTGTGTATTTAAGTAATTTTTCCAAGCAAATTCCCAAAACAAAAGCTCACATCCTATATCAGCCAAACCAAACTCCCTGTATCACAAGGTATTTGAATGGACAAGATAACTTCTGGTATGAAAAGAATTCCAAAGACTGCTTCATGCCATAAGTTGCAAATGAAAGAATACCTGAATGATGTTTTCATCAATTCTTCGTGGAAGATTTTCCCATATTTTGTCTGAAATAGGAAGAGCTGGCACTTCTCCTTGTCTTAAGAATTTCCATTCTTCTACCAAAAATCTGCAGGAAAAGTCTCCAGGTTTAAGAAGCTTCCAGTTCAAAATGTTATCTTACCGCAAGTTTGAAGAGAAAATTAGTTATAATAGAGTAAGCCTCAAGATTGTAATATTCAGATTATGAAGCTACAATACTGTAAAATGACCAAAAAGCCGCAATCGAAAACATCCAAACAATAAATATATAACTTAAGTACGAAAACCTGAAAGAGACCAGACTTCTTAACCCTGTCAATTTCTCATTCAACAAGACAAAGTAGTAAGCAATATTGACTTTTCTGTTGAGGCATTCCAGATCTCAACAGCAAACTATTTTCTCCCTTAGGCATATTGAATGGAAATGAATTAGCACGGATATAGCCATGCAAGAATTCCCATTTGGTATTGGGGTCTTTCCCTCCTAACCTCCCAAGTGTCACTAATTTTACCATGCAAATTGATCAGCCTGATAAAGTTCCCATTTCTGTCCAGCACAAGTATGATAACAGAACTCTAATTTCTGCCCCTTTAGTTCTCAAGCTGTTACAATTCATGCTGTAATTAGTTATCATTTCTATATTGTAGCATATCATAAACAAGAACAATATAGCACAAGAAATTTTGAATGGTCAAGTTATAGCTTATACAATCCCTATGTTCAGAAATAATGTCAAAATGGTTCTGGCATATACAATTTTTTTTTATGACAAGGGAAGCCCGCAGCCGGTACCCTTTGGGTGCGCACAGGGCAAAAACCTCGCTCCTATGCAGTAACTCGCAAACCACACAATAGAGGTAACCCGCACTAGGCACACACAGACCCAGAAGGCAAACCGATTGCTTAGGCTGGCAAGGGGTTTCAAACTTGAAACCTCTAGCATGGAAGTCCCAAGCCCAAACCACTGGACCACCCCGTTGGCAAGGGGTTCTGGCATATGCATTATTATCACGACAACGGTGTAGTTATGGCAAATCAGAAACAAGATGTAGCTGCAGTCATTAATTATAACAACTCTGAATCAAAACTACAATTTACAAGAAATAAATTCTGTAGCATGGATGTCACGTTATTTAACAGCCAACGACAGAGTTCAGCTTACTTTCTTATGGTAGCAAAAAGGGACTTGCTGCAGTGAAGCCCTAATGAATCCAAGTGAAGTAAAATTGGCCCCAGTTGATCTTCTTTATCTGGTATGCAAATTATAACCAGGCTCCAATGAAGACTACAAAGGAGAAGAACCAACACAAGGACATCAATAGCAACTCAACAGAAATAGTGCAAGAGGACAAAGAGTTATGTAAATGCACCAAAACTGACAAAAATAACTTGGAGTGAAGTCAATGAACTCCTAGGCCAACTACCAATAGAAAGGATATCTAAGTTTCATTTTTTTTTTAATTATTATTATTCCATTTTGTGAAAAAATTATGATCTCTTAGTTAGTCATTAACAAAAGATAGAAAAGGTAAATAAATCACCGGAATTTACCACTTGTATAGAGTTCTCTTTCTATCATCAATAAAACTATTATAACTCAACAAAAAAAGTAGTTCCCTATTCCCTATTCAGTGATCTCCTTATGTTGTTGGGGGTGGAAGGGGACATGAGCAATGACTTTGCTAACAAGGACTACCAGCTGAACTGGTCAATGTGGGTAGGCTGGTTGACCTGCGTATGTAGCACCTACATAGATTGAGATGTGACTGCTGACAAGTACAACCACCCAAGATAGAAACCTGGTAGGTGTGAAGTGGAGACTTTAAGTCGTGTGAGTGGGCAAGTAGAGATGATTTTAAGAATGAGATTTTCACCAGCCTGTCTGTCTTGATACAGAGTTCCTACCTAGGACAATCAGTTGATATGACGACGGAGAAGAACCGCCAGCACACCATACCATGTTTTGCTAAAGGCTTTCTTGAGGCATGCTTAAACCTTTAAGCTAGGTGAAAGGATGTATTAAGTGGGTTCCACGCAGGGAAAGATGTATTAAGGCGGCAAGGTAATAACAGTGGTGCTTTATGGTGAATGCAGCCTATCGACTGATGAACCAGTCTAATCAGCAGATTGATAATTTGCGTTGGAAGCATATTTGGAGAACTAATATTCCACACAAAGTAGCTTGTTTAGAGTGGCTTTTGGCAAAGGAAGTTGTCCTCACACAGGACAATTTAATGAGAAGAAAGATCACAATGTGCTCCTTATGCTTTCTATGTGGAGTTAAGGCAGAGATAGTCAGTTAACCATCTATTCCTACATTGCTAGGTGACAGAATGGGGAATTTTCATTAATTTTAAAAGCATATCCTGGATTATGCCCGGGAAGATTACAGAAGCTCTATAGAGTTGGGAGGAAGCAGGATTAATAGCAAAGAACACGAGTAGATGGAGGATGGCCCCTGAATTTGGAAGGAAAGAAATTTAAGATGCTTTGAGGATACAGAGAACTGTTTTTTTCATCGGGTAAATATATTTTCAATTATATACATGGCCAAAATGCCATATACAAGGGGTAAAACAAAAGGTAAAATCTACAAAATGATACTATGCTCTACAAACTCCACCCAATCATTCTATACAACAAGGAACTTTATGTGAGCACCAAAAAAATACAAGGGAACGGAGACTGCTCCTCAACTGGGAGAAACTAGACTCTACTCCTTCAAAACCTCTACTATTTCTCTCTCCAAACATTTCACATTAACGCAAGTGGAACCACATTCCTAGCCCTTTCCTTCTGCTTCCGGTCCTCCAGCTAAACATCAACTCTCTCACAATTTTTGACATTGCCCACGGAGTTTAACCACCTAAAGACGTTCCCACCATAACTCATGGTTAGCCCGCAATGTATAAGAAGAAGATCCACATCCTCACCTGTCTTCTTACACATGTAACACCAACTGACGCAAACAACATTTTGCTTTCTAAGATTTTCTGCTATCAAAATCACCCTTCTTGCAGCTAGTCAAGTGAAAAAACACACCTTCCATGGCACCTTTGGTATCCTTGTTGCATTACATGGAAAAACATTCTCCTCTCTAACCAATGGTTTCTCATAGAAGGACTTCACAGAGAACACGCCATCGTTCCCCAAGCCCCACCACCAATCGTCTGGTTCATCACCGGATTCAAGAACTTCCCAATCTTGAAATTCCCTTCTAAATCTCAAGTCCCAAAAAACCTCCACCGTGTGTCCCCTTAATATGTTGTATTGTCGAATTTCTTTGGTAAGATACTCCGTATCTCTGAAATTCATCTTTCAATAATATGTCTCCACACCATTTATGCCCCCAATAGTTTACTCTTCTTCCATGATATTCCTCCACAAACCACAACCGAAACACAAAGTGGTATCTCTAAGTGAGACATTGATATTGTCCCTCACCCCTAACCGCAACAAAATCAAGCCCCTCAAGTAACCCCGCAAGACAGCTATATCCATCATCCTGCTTAAAGCTTCCATAACTAGAATAAACAGCATTGGTGACAGGAAATCTCACTGAAGAGATGCAAAAATAAATTCATTTCCTTTAATTTTCCTTAAGTTCCATTTGAAGCATAATGGAATCTAGGAATTTTCAGTTAACATGACCCTAGGCCTTTTCACGATCAAGTTTGCACAACACACCTACCACTCCTTGCTTTCTCCTTCAATCCACTACTTTGTTTCCCACCAACGCTGCATCTAGAATTTGTCTACCCTCCACAAAACATTCTGCGAAGTAGAGACAGTATCGTCTAACACCTTCTTAAGTTTAATAGGAATCACCTTAGAGATGATCTTATAGATGCTTCCCACTATACTAATAAGTCTATAGTCCTTCATGCTCGTAGCTCCTTCCCTTTTGGGACGATGACAACGAATGAAGCAGTCATAGTTTTCTCGAATTCCCCTCTTTCATGAAACTCAACAATAGTATCCATCACATCAGTTTTAACTGTCTTCCAAATAGAAACCATCGAGTTCCGATGCTTTATCACCCGCAAAACAACCCACCACCCTTTTCATTTCCTCCTCAATTGCTCTTTCTAGCCACACGTCGGAGATATGATTTAGGTAATGGAACATGAAGATGTGTGAACAACCCTACATCAGCTGAATTCCTTGGGTGGGGTTGCACAAGGGTTCTTATTATGCTGGTGGTACTGTGGTATATACATAGTACTCCTGGAGAACCAAGAAACCTCCGAACAGCACTAACTGCTAAGTTTCCAAAAACATTGTTCAGCAACAGGATTTCTCTTCGACAATTACTATATCCTTACTAACTGCATTGACTCAGTCTCACTTATGTTGCTCCCTCAACTAATTGGGGTTAAATGGTACAGTACGTGTCCTAAGAAAAGAACGAAATCAATATAATTACATGATTACAAAGAATGAATCACTCCAATTGATCCTAAATCATATGCATAAGAATTATAAGATCCTAATACAAACTGTTAAATTAGGTCTTGGGCCTAACTCACACCCCAAAAGCTAGCTCAAAGGCAGGAGGATTGCTCAAACCTTATAAGGAGTCCACCCATCTCATTAACCATTAACCATCAATGTGAGACTTTTGCCATTCTTCAACACAAACAAACCAAATAAAAAAGCTACAAATATAGCATACTTGAATTAAATCTTTGTAAATCAAACCATGGTAAAGGAACCACACAACTTACTCTTCATGTATGGGAAGAAATATATAGGCTTTCTCAAATATATTCACCCCTTTCCACCACCTTCTTAGTCTGACAAATGAAGCTTCCTTTTCATTCTGCTGTAGAGAATTAGGAATTGGATTCAGATTTACTGATATTCGAAAGATTGATACACTGCAAGAACTAGGAAAGAAAATATAGATAGTATCAAATAGTTCCTGAGTGTTCAGCATATATTCCATCAGAAAATCAAGTACAAATGGCATAGTCATCTGCAACTTTACATTATGTCTTCAAAGCATCCATACTGCATATGAAGACATAATTAACGAAATAAAAATGTGTTTTCTCTAAAGCTTAAGCACATTTCAACATGGTATCAGAATAGCAAATATCTTGGGTTCAAGTCTCACTGCAACACATTATCAAAAGATTTCCACGTGTTTGGCCCATGAAAAAAGAATGAGGTCCGCACATGAAAAGTTTGTTGAGAGATAATTAATTATGTAAAAGAGTGCTCTCTCCAACAGTTTGAACATTTAGATGAGATGGTTGCATACTTCAACAAAGATAATATAAAGACAATAAATATTAGGAGAAAGACTAATACACCAACAATCAATCAGAGTTTAAGAGTCTAAGTACCTTTTACAGGGTCATTTTACCTTAAATATTCAATCTTTTTCAGAATAAATAAATAAAGACGAGGCTGATGCTCTCTTCTCCATGTTTTATTTGGAAAATGGGTAATGTTGTATTCCTCAGCATTAAGGAGATGCTGGGGACCTTCAAAAGAAGATACAGAAAACTGAATACTTACAGGGATCCTAATAATTCTACGAGCTGTTCTGAATCCTCTAAACCAATCTCTTTACACCATAAAAAGAGAGATACAAAACAATTCCTCTAACGCTCTCTTCGCCACATTTGCCCATTAAAAAGAAGCTTCAAACAAGACTCAGTACTTTTGAGATCCATCTACCAAGCTCAGTATTGATCTATAACACATAAACTTTCATTTGTCTTCACTAACCCGTGTCAATGTGTATGGCTGTATGCCATGACTACTTTGCACAGAATTTTCAGAAATACGCTAAAAATTAGCAAAGGACATACATGCCCCAAACTAGATATTTTCACACACAGGCGGGACGTTATACAAAATGGTCGGAAAATTTCACATTTTATAGATTTATATAGAATATGTTAAAACAGAATAGGTATAGAAATATTAAATATGACTCAACCTAACTGATTGGTCTTCCTAGATCGATGACCAAGCGCGTTCCTAGATTACTATGTGATTGGAGTTCGAATCAGTGCAGCGCCAGATTTTCCTATTTTTTTAGTTTCTAATCAAGTGACTCTCCCTATATCTGCTAAAAATCAGGTTTTGTGTAGGGCCGATCCAGCAACAGCTTAATCAGAAATGAACAAATGTACCAGCCTACCAAGCATACAACTTACATATTTACTTGGACAATATAATATTTGATATATTGAACAGGTTCAAGCAAAAACTTGAAAGAAAAAATTACTCATGCAATGTGTATTTCTAGGAAAGATGTAGTAATTTACATTAGTTCTGTTTTAATAAATATGATTTGAATAATATTTTCATTAATTAACAATTTGTTTACTTATTTAAATGTCGATTCACTTACAAAAGATCATGTGTACGCTATTGTTCACACACCACTAGTCGAGCTATACTTGGTAACCAAGTTCATGTAACATAGTTATTAATATGAAAATTAGAAAAGATAAGCTTAGTTAAACTTGCATGAAATTTTTTTCTCTCAGAGGGAAGATAATACCTTGCTCAGTACAGCCTCTTTGAGCTTCTGGTAAAAATATGTATTGAAAAAGTGATACTCATCGACATCTGCATGAGGTTTTGTCTTCTGGAGGTACCTGACAACAAAACAATGCAATTAGGGTATAGCAGATAGAGAAAGTCGGTGCAAATTTCATCTTGCTCCTACTAGCAACCAGTGTTATCAAAGGCAAAAAGCGCAAAAAAGCTCTAAGGTCCATGGGGGCTTTAAGCGCAAATAAAAAGTGGGTTTAATGAAAAAAAGGCGTAAAGGGAGAAAAAAATACAATATAAAGTGAAATATCAATTGTTTAGTGTCACTTCTTCATAAGAGGCTCATTGACAAGGAAAAGTTTGCCTTAGAACCTGGATGACGACACTGAAGCGCACATAAAGCGAGGCGAAACACTCAACACATTTTGAGCCTCGCTTCAAGGCTTAAGCGTGCCTTTGATAACACTGCTAGCAACACTATGGAAACTATTTGACCACCAATCTTTTAATTTACTGGTTACTAAAATAAGGTTGACACAGTTGGTGAGTTAAGGTTATGTTCCATTGATAGAGAAGTTCCGGCCGTAATGTAATATCACGCTAACATGAGGATTTATATGCCAGTTGACGTGACTTTTATCTTTGTGTGATTATTTAATGACTCCAATGGTCGAACCAATTGAAGAAAGATCATATGAGGGTAACAATATCAAGCAGAAGTTACCAAGACCTTAATAGCAGAAAGTATTTAAAAGAATTTTTTTTTACATACAATTGGTATTGGTTGTCACCTAATAGGAGGAGTTGCAAGCCAAGGTTGTTGGGCTTCAATTGGAAAACAAAAAGATCCTTTCTCGAGGGACCTTTGTGTGTGCGCACCAATCAAATTTTGTGATTACCATGAACGGTGAAGCAAGGTAATGGCACCACCAACTTTCGGTGGAGAAAGTTATCAAATATGGGCTGTTAGAATGCAGGCATATCGGGAAGCTTTAGATCTCTATGAGGCTGTAGAAAATGAATACGAGATTGCTCCCTTGCCAAACAATCCCACGATGGCACAGATTAAAGATCACCAGGAAAGAAAAATCAGGAAATCAAAGGCAAAGGAATGCTTATTTGCTGCAGTTTCATCCCTTGTCTTCACTCGTATCATGTCTCTGAAGTCAGCATAAGAGGTATGGGGTTATCTCAAGCCTAAGTATGAAGGAGATGAAAGGATCTGAGGGATGCAAGTGTTGAATTTGGTATGTGAGTTTGAGCTGTAAAAGATGATGGAAAGTGAAACCATAAAGGAGTACTCTGATACAAGTTAGCAAAAGGAGAACTAATCGATAACTAATCGCTGATGTGGCAAATTCTGTTAACAAGTCCAGAAGTTAGTTAGAACAATTAGTACTGTTAGATGGTTAAATTTTGTTATTACAGTAGCTATGGATTTTAACTGTTTTAGCAATCTCTAGAAGCCTATAAAAGGATTGTATTGGATCATTGACATTCATTCATTTGATTGATAATAAGATTGTTTTCTTCTCTCTATATTTCTCTCTTTAGCTGAATTCTCGATTTTAATCCCTGAACTAGCTGTTCATATTCCTCGAGATTACTCCTGCAATTTGTTTCTTCTCTGTAATTGTATCAATTGGTATCAGAGCAAGCAATCCTTGGCATTGATTTGATGACGCGCAGCAAAAGTCAAGAGGAAGCAGAGGACAAGCTTCACCAGATTCAGATTCAGACCCAGTTACAGAAATTGATGGAAGGAATGTCTATTATGAACGATCGCAATGCACAGGCTGATAAGGAATTGCTAGAAATCAGGGAAGCAATTGGGTATTTGAGTCAGAAGGGGAAAGAAAAGGATCCAGCTAGGGCAGAATCTAATTCTGGTCGAGATTGTTTAGGAGAAACGCCGCAAGGAGCTCGATTCAATGATATGCATACTGGTAATGATCCTAACTACAACAGTACGTTTTTCAATCGTTACTCTAGATTAGAATTCCCTCGTTTTTCTAGTGATGAGTTAAGAAATTGGTTGTACAAAGTTGATCAATTCTTCTCCATGGATGAAATACCTTTTGAGCAGAGGGTGAAGGTGGCTTCTATCCACTTTGAAGGTGAAGCTATGGCATGGCACAGGTCCTACATTAGGTCTAGAAACTCGGTTTTAGATCCATCTTGGACTGAATTTGTGTTAGCATTGAATGAAAGGTTTGGAGAGGGTTTTGAAGATCCCATGGAAGCCCTAAAGAACTTACAACAAACCAGTAGTGCGAGGGAGTATCAGGCTGAGTTTGATAGGTTATTAACTGGACTTAATCTCTCCAATGAAAATGTCATTAGTTGTTTTTTGGGAGAGGGAGTTGAACAAGTCTATTAGAATACATGCTCCAAAAACTTTGTTCCAAGCCTATAAGGTAGCTAGGTTGCAAGAGGAGGTGTTTGAAGCTCAAGCTCAATCTTGGGGAATCAAATCTTTTCCTAAAGTCCAAGGTCCTATATTACCCACACCTGGCCCTATTAAACCTTAGTATTCACAAAGAAATTCTTATTCCAATTCCACGTTTATGAAACCCCTTGAATCTGCACCTAATAGGATTAATAGATTCCCTAATAATGGTGTTACTAAAAGGCTATTGGCAGCAGAGATGGATGAAAGGAGATCCAAAGGGTTGTGTTTCTTTTGTGATGAAAAATATGTGAAGGGACATAACTGCAGGGGAAGGAAGCAACTGTATCTGGTCGAAGTAGTTGAGGAAGAAGAATTAAATGTTTAAGTAGAAGAGGAACAGATAGAAGAGGTGTGGGAGAAGACGGATGAATTTATGGCCATATCATTACAGGCTTTTACAGGGGTCACTAGTTATCAAACCATAAAAGTAACAGGATACCATGAAAAACAACCACCCCAAGTCTTGATTGATACTCGGAGCACTCACAACTTTATAGATAAACAAGTGGCTGCAAAGTTGGGTTGTCAGACTAGCTCTATTCAGGAATAATCTATAAGTGTGGTTGATGGTAGAGAAGTGCAAAGCGCTGCTATTTGCAAGAATCTTCACTGGCTACTACAAGGCACCACATTCTCTTATGATTTTTTGCTTTTACCATTGGGAAATGTGGATATAGTCTTAGGAGTACAATGGTTGAATACATTGGGCAGAATTTTGTTTGATTTTAAACATAGGTCCATTGAGTTTGTTTACAAGGGAAAAAAACATGTATTAAGAGGGGCTAGCACTGGTCTGAAGTCTGTTAAAGCTAATACCTTAGCTAAGGAGGGGCAGTTGTTCATGTTGTCACATGTACCACAGACAGTAGAAGTCTCGCAATGTCACAACATTCAAGCCATTCAAGGTGAGGGAATTTTGCCATCATTTGGAGTACTTATTTGAATTGCCAACTACATTACCACCTCACAGAGGTTCTTTTGATCATAGAATTCCCTTCATTGACAAAGCAAATCATGTTAACAAGAGACCCTATAGGTATCCGGGAATTAAAAAAGATGTCATTGAAAAATCAGTACAAGAGATGCTGGATCAAGGTGTGGTGCAACATAGTACTAGCCCTTATGCTTCTCCAGTAGTGTTAGTTGGTAAGAAAGATGGAAGTTGGAGACTCTGTGTTGATTACAGAGATTTGAATCTGATGACAATTAAGGATAAGTTTCCGATACCTATCATTGAAGACTTATTGGATGAGTTAGGTGGAGCTGTGATTTTTTCTAAAATTGATCTCAGGGCAGGTTATCATCAATTAAGAATGGCTGAAGAGGATGCTTACAAAAAAACTTTTGAAACTCATGAAGGTCACTATGAATTTTTGGTTATGCCCTTTGGCTTAACCAATGCACCTTCATCATTTCAGAGTTTGATGAATGCAGTCTTTAAATCATTGTTGAGGAAATCAGTATTGGTATTCTTTGATGATATTCTGATTTATAGCAATGATATTAATGCTCATTTAGTTCATGTGGAAGTTGTATTTGATTTGATGAAACAATATCAGTTGTATGCAAAGATGTCAAAGTGAGCTTTTGCAGTGGATAAGGTGGAATATCTGGGGCATTTTATTAGTGCTGAAGGGGTGTCAACTGATCCCAAAAAGATTACGGCTGTGCAACATTGGCCAATACCAACTAATATCAAACTATTGAGAGGATTCTTGGGGATTGCAGGATACTACAGGAGATTCATCCAAGGGTTTGGAAGCATATGTAGACCATTGCATGACTTATTAAAGAAGGAAGGGTTTGTGTGGACAGGTGATGCGACTACAGCTTTTGAGACACTGAAACAAGCTTTGATTTCTGCCTCAGTACTTGCTATGCCAGATTTTTCCTTGTAGTGAAGACAGATGCTAGTGGTAGAGGTATTGGAGCTGTGCTAATGCAACAGGGACACCCTATTGCCTATATTAGTAAATCCTTGGCACCGAGGCACCAGGCCTTGTCAGTGTATGATAAGGAGTTATTGGCACTTATTTTTGTTGTCACTAAGTGGTCTCACTACCTGTTGGGCAGATCCTTTGTGGTGAGGAGAGATCAAAAGGCTTTGAAACATTTACTCAACCAGCATATGCATACAGACTTTCAAGTGGCTGGCATATCAAAGTTGATGGCTTTTGATTTTTCCATAGAGTACAAGAAGGGCTCTGAGAATAAGGCTGCTGATGCCTTATCCAGGAAGTCTGATGCTGAGCTATTAGCTATTTCACTTCTTACTCCTAACGATACGTTGTACCAACAGATCAAGGACACTTGGACACAAGATACTACATTGCGAGAGTTGATTGTTAAGTTGCAGGTTCAACCTTTCAAGTACTTTACTTGGTGCAATGACCAACTCAGATGGAAGGGTAGACTAGTAGTTGGACATGATACGTAGTTGAGGAATACCATCATTACACTATGGCACTCTACTCCTCAAGGTGGGCATTCTGGAATGGATGCAACTATCCGAAGAATTCAATCATTATTTTATTGGAAGTCTCTTGTTTAGGATATTAGAAACTTTATCCATAAGTGTGATGTTTGCCAACGGCACAAGTATGATGCTGCTACTTACCCAGGGTTGTTACAACCCCTGCCCATTCCTGAAGGGGTGTGGACTGATGTGTGTCTTGATTTTATTGAAGGTCTCCCTAAAGCTAAGGGCAAGGATGTGATATTAGTGGTTGTGGATCGGCTTAGTAAATATGGCCATTTCATGAGCTTGCAGCATCCTTATACTGCCCAAGATGTAGCTCAGTGTTACTTAGATCACGTCTTTAAACTCCATGGTATGCCTGTTACCTTGACGAGTGATAGGGATCCTGTTTTCCTCAGCTCATTTTGGAAGGAGTTGTTCACTCTACAAGGAGTTCAATTGCAACGATCTACTGCATATCACCCCAGACTAATGGGCAAACTGAAGTACTGAACAGAACTTTGGAAACCTATTTGAGGTGTTTTTGCTCAAACAAACCTCTGCTTATGCCCTCCTATCTACCACTTGCAGAGTGGTGGTATAATACCACTTATCACACTGCTATCAGATGCACGCCCTTTGAAGTTCCTTATGGTCAAAAACCACCTATTCATCTCCCTTATTTGGTTGGAGAAGCTGCTAACGAGATGTTGACAGGTCCTTGGAAGCAAGAGAGGCAATTATTGAGTTGTTTAAGTTTCACATCAGTCGGGCACAACAAAGGATGAAGGACTTGGCTAACAAACATAGATCAGACAGGGTATTTGCAGTTGGTGACTGGGTGTATTTGAAGCTGCAACCTTATAGACAAGTTTCAGTGGCTGCTCGACCTTTCAACAAGCTAGCAGCAAAGTATTATGGCCCCTATATCATTGACGCACGGGTTGGTGCAGTGGCCTATAAATTGTTGCTTCCTGTTGATGTGTTGATCCATCCCATTTTTCATGTTTCTCAGCTCAAGAGATGCCATGAGGTGCCTCGGGACATTTCTCATCCTCCAGTCCTACAGCTTTCCAATCCGTACTGTCCGACGCCTGAAGCTATACTTGAGAGGAGGTTGGTTAAGAAGGGTAACAAAGCCGTGTGTCAAGTGCTTGTCCAGTGGTTAGGTTTGGAAGCTGATCAGGCAACTTGGGAATATCTTTCTGAATTGCAGCATAGATTTCCCTCTTTTCAGCCTTGAGGACAAGTCTGTTCTTTACGGAGGGTTATTGATACAAGTTAGCAAAAGGAGAACTAATCGATAACTAGCAAATTCTGTTAACAAGTCCAGAAGTTAGTTAGAACAGTTAGCACTGTTAGATGGTTAAATTATGTTATTACTGTAGCTGTGGATTTTATGGTTAAATTATGTTATTACTGTAGCTATGGATTTTAACTGTTTTAGCAATCTCTAGGAGCCTATAAAAGGATTGTATTAGATCATTGACATTCATTCATTTGATTGATAATAAGATTGTTTTCTTCTCTCTATATTTCTCTCTTTAGCTGAATTCTCGGTTTTAATCCCTGAACTAGCTGTTCATATTCCTCGAGATTACTCCTGGAATTTGTTTCTTCTCTGTAATTCTCTGTAATTGTATCATACTCTGACAGACTTCTTAACATAGCAAATCACGTCAGATTGTTGGGTTCCACTTTTAACGATTCAAGGATCATTGAGAAAATCCTTGTAACGATACGTGGAAGATTTGAGGCGACCATTACAATTTTAAGAAATACTAAAAACTTGTCCAATATTACACTAACAGAGCTCTTAAGTGCCTTTCAAGCACAAGAGCAATGGCGTGTTATGAGACAAGAAGGAGCAGTCGAAGGAGCCTTACCAACCAAGCATCAAGATGATGGATGATATAAGAAAAAGAAGAACAAGAAGTACCAACCAACAGATGGAGACGGTGCAGCACGCAACAACAAAAACAAAACAGGTAGTTTCAAAGGAAACTACCCTCCCTGTAAGCATTGTGGCAAGATCGGACACGCACCATTCAAGTGTTGGAGAAGGCCTGATGCTAAGTGCAGTTTGTGCAATCAGTTTTGGCATGAAGCAATCATTTGTAAGAACAAAACTCAGCAGTAGGATGTAGATGCTCGAGTTGTTAATGAATAGGAGAAGAAACAACTCTTTGTTGCATCATGTTTTGCAAGCAATGTTTCAAGCGAGTCGTGGTTGATTGACAACGGATGCACAAATCACATGACTAATGATAAAGAACTCTTCAAAGAATTGAAGCCTACTCGAGTTGCAAAGATTAAAATAGGCCATGGTGGTCACATTCCAGCAAAAGGAATAGGAACTATTGGAGTTGAGACACAAGCAGGTACAAAAACAATAGCAGATGTTCTTTATGTACCTGGCTTAGACCAGAACTTATTAAGTGTAGGTCAACTGTTAGAAAAAGGTTTCAAACTTTATTTTGAAGTTAAATATTGCTTGATCAAGGATTCCTCAGGCCAGGACTTGTTCAAAGTCAAAATGAGAGGAAAAAGTTTCTCATTAGATCCATTTGGGGATGAGCAGATGTTGTATTCAGCAAAAGCAAATTCCTAACAGGTAGTGTGGTAAAATAGTCATGTCAATCATTAATACACTTGTCAAGTCTAAATGTGACGAGTAAAAGTGAACGGAGGGGTACTTTCAAGATTTAATGATTTACTTCTCAAATTTCTACTATTTTTAATTTTCAGTCTTTATTCTTTAATCTTCATACTTTCACTTTCACTTTATCTTCTTATTATTTGATATAACTGGCTAAATTCTTATCAAGAGGTGATTACAGATTTAGGTAGTTTTGAAACCAACGTTCAAGACCTAAATGAGTTATGATATGTTTGTCATGTAATGGAAAAATTGAGATGCTATTATGTAGATTAAACATATCAAAGGTGTTGGTGCGCAAGTGATTGAAAGGCAAGAATAAAGATTGAGGCAAGTTGAGGACAAATATTTTTTGTGGCCTTCTCTCCAAATGCATGATTTCAAATTATGATTTAAAATGTTGATTTGTGCTCGTGATACCATGAGTTTTGATTAACTACTGTTATATGCACTATCTTGATTCCATATGAAGTGTTAAAGACTTATTTTGCATTATGAATTGAAATATGAAGTAATGCCTATGTTGCATGTATTTTGTTTTCAAGAATGATCCTACAATATGAATGTGAACATTATGATGACTATGATCTCCATATGATTTTGATACAAAGTCCATCACATATTTGCACCTAATCTATATATCGGAATGTATAAATGTATAGTGAGGCCTTGAATGACAAGAATATTAGTTGAGGTTAATGGTGTGACATTTGGAATATTTTTATGAAAACTAGCCCAATAGTGTCATATTGTGTATGAAATGCTTTTGGAGTTGCTATAAATAACGGAGAAGAGTAATTCATGGTCCTAATTGTGGCACATCTTGTCTCACCTACAGGTAGTACTCTCAGCATAAAGGATATGCTTATATTATTATTATTATGATTATGGCCCCTAGAGAGCCAAATATGACTTTTTCAGGAACGAGATCAATTGCAAGGATGCATATGCACATTATGAGTTATAGTTGGCATGTAAAGATAAATGTTCTACTTATGTCATATATTATGCATGTTTCGTCACATTTTGTCCCACAACTTGAGGAGTACGTCTGACACTTAGTGCACATGGCACTCACGACTTTGTCTGCGTATTGTCATTGTTTCATTACAAGGACATGAGTTGTAGGTGACGTGCACATGAGCTAGAGTTCATCCTCTCCTCCATACTTTTGGTGAACCACATTATATGTTCGATGGAGGCCTAGTTTACATAATTCTTTTGCACAACCATTTACGTCCAGAGTATTTTCCATTTGGTTGTCCTAGAGGCTACATAGATATACTTTGGGTTATTTTGTATTCGATATGGATCCTCATTACGACATACCTGAATGAAATAGTATCTCTTTTATATGATGAGGCTAAAGAGCCAATACCTATGTTATTCGCTAAAATGATATTTCATTTGGCAAGTTAGATACATTTGTCATATATGGGTATATGAAAAAAATAGGTGGTTTGCTTGGAAGGGAGTTAAAGGAACCAAATGTCTGTCACACACTCATTCTGCTTTGATCTCTTTTTGTTGTCTCTGGATGAAAGAAATAAGACACGTGCTTGGGTGCTAAAGAAGTCATTCCAGTGCACTAAGCTCCCTCTATGCTCAGGATCCTAGAAAAGGTTTAATCACGTTGGGTCTATTGTATGCAGCATATCTTGCGTTTTTGCATGAGGTTGTTTCTACGACTTGAACTTGTGACCTCCTGGTCACACCGTGGTAACTCTTACCGGTGCTAAGTATTAAGAGGGTGTCTGGATTAAGTTATATTAAGTAGCTTTTAAGCTCTTTTTTTATTTTGGAGGTGTTTGGGAAAGATGGAAAGTGTTTTTAAGCACCTATTTTTAGACCAAAAAAGTACAAAAATAAGCTAAAAGCCATAAGTTAGGTATGACCAACTTATGACTTTTAGCTTTTTAACTTATAAGCTACTTTAAAAAGAGTCAATCCAAACACCGCCTAAGTCTAGTTCTCCGTCCGCTTGCCTATCTTACTAGGATATTGGAACAGTTTCTGATTTCAAAGAAAAAGTTGAAGGGAGAGCTATACCTTCGGGAACCGGAACAATAACTACTATAAAGTAAGAAGGAATGATCCCTAAAGCAAAGACTCTGGAAATTTTATTTTTTTTAAAAAAAAGGATGAAGTAATCGGAATGACAAGTGTTACGGTTGTGGAAAGCGGAGAACATAAAAAATATCTATTTTTAACATGCAACTACTTCTATAATGTCTATTTATAACATGCAACTACTTCTATAATGTTAAAATATAATGATACATTTGATAGAAAGAATATAACGTAAGTGTTGACCAACTTCATGCATCCCAGAAGTTAATTTCATTCTATAAAGACAGTGAACAGATTATCCAAACCAGCTGCTAAAAATCAAGTCCACAAGCAATTTTTGTTAGTTAGTTAGTTGGTATTTATTAGGTGGCTAACTAGCAATAGTACCAAATGATAGCTGATGTTGGGAAAAGGCAAAACGATATTACAGAGGTACCCATCAAATACAAACACAAGATTTCAGAAAAATAAATAAATTTAAAAAATAAATATATATATATATATATATATATATATATATTACATGACTGTTTCTATATATGTGCATGCCACAACATATATTTAATCAGCTAAGCTCTATAATTGACATTAGACTAGAGATTGCTTTAATTGGAACAGAAAGTTAGGAAACATCTCTTTGTTCAGAAGGTGAAAATTTTCTTTGGAACTGACATGAAGATTCTTTAGTTTCATTCTTCTTTTCCTTTTATAATTTTTTTCCTTTTTCTTAGGGAAAATTCAAAGGAACCTATTTTCCAATATATGTCTAATCTATCTATTCATCAATCAACAATGTTACTATTAGACGAAATATTTTGTTGACTCACCGGATGTAGAAATTCATTATAGTCGATGACAAATATGCTTCAGGTGCTAGAGATTCCATGTCCAAACAACAAATTTCAACGGATTCGGGATCAACCCTATGTCAGTGCAAAAACAATAAAGAAATCGTAAGCAATCAAAAAAATGGTACTCCCCAAGGTAATAAGTAATGCATACTGGATCAATAAGGTTGTGATTCATGTCATACCGTGAAGGATAGTATATCGTGGTTGCCTTTCTGCAGGAAAAAGAGGAATATAAGAGATATCAACAATTTCTCACTAGCACTCATATCAGATGTTGGTATGTAACTTTGAGAAAATGTTAATTTACTACTCCCTCCGTCCCATTTTATGTGAGGTAGTTTGACTCGACACGGAGTTTAAGAAAGAAGGAAAGACTTTTAAAACTTGTGGTCCAAAATGAATGATAGAAATTTGTTTGGCGGTGAATCATTTTATTAAGGGTAAAAAATAGACATTTTATAGTTAAATTGTTACTTAATATAGAAATGTGTCATTCTTTTTGGGACTGACTAAAAAGGAAAATAAGTCACATAAATTGGGACAGAGGGAGTAATATATTACCGTTCAATTACTTGGTCCACTGGCTCTGTCTCTTTAATTGCATCAGGATCCTCCTCATCCACTAGAACAACAGCCTGCCCCTGGGAAAATGATGAATTTTCAAATGGCAAGAAAGATCACATTAGGAATGAAGCAGAAGTTCATGGTTTCCAAGAGAATGAACTATATTCAGGGGGAAAAGAATAAATAAAGCAAGAGAGGCTACAACAATTCATCATGTCCCTCCAAAATGTCTTAGAATTTTTTTTGACTTATCATCGTCGTCTGCACTCTTCATCTGGTCAGGACAATTCACAACTGACACCAGACTCTTTGCAGGTTGCTGACTTGTGGCTGCGAACTTGTCTACGAAGAGTTCTCCCATTGCTGCTCATAAAGGTATTCGTTGTATTTGTAGTCCCAATCCTATCTATACTAGTCGAAATTATCATTGTTCGTTACCAGCTCGTTCTGTTTTTGTATCATCACTATCATCTATTACTGCTCGTAGGACTACAGGTGAACCTTTTTCTCACCCAGGCCAGCGACAAGCTATGATTAAGGAGATATTTGCCTTACACTCTAGTGGTACTGGGGAACTTGTTCCTCTACCTCTAGGTAAGTCTCCAATTGGTTGTCATTAGTTATATACCATGAAGGTTGGCCCTGATAGATAGATTGATAGAGCATGACTGGTTGCCAAAGGCTACACAGATTTTTTTTTTTGACAAAGGTCAAAGGTTACACAGATTTTTCATCTTGACTATGATGATACCTTCACTCCTGTGGCTAAGACTACTTTACTCCGTCTCTTTTTATCTATGGTTGTTCTTTACTTCTTGCTATTGGACTCTCTACCATATGAATATTACGAACGTTTTTCTTCATGGGGGTCTCAAAGATTGGGTATATATGGAGCAACAATCAAAGTTTGTTGATCTGAGAAGATATAGGAGGTTGGTAGAAAAATTGCATTATCTCACTGCAACTCGACCTGACATTGCTTTCCTGGTTAGCGTTGTAAGTCAGTTCTTTGATTCTCCTTGTGACAACCATTGAAATGCAGTCATTCGCATTCTTCCAGACATAAATCTTCTCCAGGAAAAGACTACTTTACAAAGACTGAGGACATAAGCAAATCATTGGATATACAAATGAAGATTGGGCAGAGCCACCCTCTGGCAAACGATCCACCTCTGGGTATTGAGTTTTAGTTGGAGGAAATTTGGGGTTTTGGGGAAGTAAGAAACAAAATGTGGTTGCTCAATTAAGTGAAGAAGCTGAATAATGGGCTATGGCAATGGCTACATGTGAACTTATATGGACCAAGCAACTATAGGAGTTAAAATTTGGAAAAATAATAAAATGGAATCGGATAAACAAATGCAGATTGGGCAGAGCCACCCTCTGGCAAATGATCTACCTCTGTGTATTGAGTTTTAGTTGGAGGAAATTTGGTGTTTTGGAGAAGTAAGAAAAAATATGTGGTTGCTCAATTGAGTGCAGAAGCTGAATAATGGGGCTATGGCTATGGCAATGGCTACATGTGAACTTGTATGGATCAAGCAACTATAGGAGTTAAAATTTGGAAAAAATAATGAAATGGAACTTGTGTGCGATAATGAGGCTACATTGATACACTTCAAATTGAATTGAATCCAATATTTTACGAGAGGAAAAAACACATAGAAATTGCTTGTTATTTAGTCGGAGAAAAGATACTCTAAGGAGACATCACTGCAAAGTTCGTGAAGTCAATTGATCAACTTGTAATATATTCACCAAGTCTTAGCCAGTCGTAGAACAAGTAATATGTGTAGCAAGAGTGGTATACACGATTTGTATGCACCAACTTGAGAGAGAGTGTAGAATCCTTAGGAATAATCTAGAATATATATGTAAATATATTAGATCACTTGATTTAGTCCTATTGTAATTATATAGTGATTTTCTTTCTTTTTTAACAAATGTAAACATATTTATGTAAGCTCAATAGCTTGATGGAATAATCAAGTCAAATTCTCTCTTATTTTTTCTTCTGTTTCACATTTCTGATCATTATTCCCTAGTAAACTTCTAATTTATATTGAAACAACAGAAAAAAGGAGGAGCTAAGTGGTTAAAGTATTAATAAGTTCATCAATCAATGTATACCTACTGCAACTAACCACCTCCCACCCCCTAAGGGAGGAAGAGAAGGAGAGAAAGAAAGAGGTAGTGGTGCACTGGAACAACCATCTTAGTCTTTAGCATGTGAATATTGATAATCAACCAAAGGTATTGCCTGAAACTGTAACAATGTCGTACACTAGTGACCGATTTGGGTGTAGGCCCGCACAACTGTAAAATGTGTCAATAAGGGTCTAAGACTTGTTATCTTATATACTCAGCATTTCTCCCTGTTTTCTCGATGTTCAATTTGTCTAGGGTATCACATACACCTTCCCTTGCGGATTCAACATTCTCTTTGAGGTTTGCCCCACCATCGCTCAAGGTTGTACGCAGAGTGACCCTGATACCATCTACAATAGCCTAGCCCACTGCTGATATTGTCTACGTTGGGCCTAGAAACGCGTCACTAGGCTTTAGGGCTTGTTTTCTTATATACCCAAACATTTATCCCGAGTTTGTCAATGTGGATTCCTAGTGTCACAGAAAGCCAATAGCAACTCCCAAAATACCAAATGCAAGTTGTCATATTGACAAAAAAATAGCTACACGCCTACATGGAAGCTAGCCGGAATAAGATAACTAAGATACATAAGAAGCCTTACATTTGCATGCCTTCGAGTATATGAAGATTGTGCTTGAGAGGCTTTAAACCTGAAAAGAAAAAGATCAAATCACTAGCAATCACGTTTTCCTTTGGTTTGATTATTTATAATAGAACACCAAAAGGTACAAATTGCAGCAAAGGAGAGGCAGGAAAAGAAATGAATAATTAAACAAGTCAAAATTTCATGGCTCATGGATTTATAGCAAACAAGTACAACAAATAATTCTAAATGTAGCTTGAAGATCACAAGTGCCTCTTGAGAATATCAAATTAATATCATGACCGAAATGATCTCCTGAGTAACTTTGGACTCGAAAGAGAAATTCAAGAGAAAAAAAAAAAGAACAACTACTATTACTACACCTCAATCCCAAACAAGTTGGGGTAAATATGAATCCTCACTTTCATTTGAGATCATTTAGTATCATCATCATCATCATGCTAAACAAAATAAAATAAAAAGATAAGTATTAATAACAATAATATTAAAAGTTATTTGACAAGTCTAAGACCTATCATCAACTAGTAGTTATCAACTATATGGATCCTTGTGCCCTATCTTTGGCTAAGTCTGCATTGATACCAAGTATTTATAGGTCTTTCGAGACAACTTCCTTCCATGTGATTTTAGGTCTACCTCATCCCCTTTTAACACTTTTACTTACCATAGTTTCAGAACTACATATCAGTGCATCTGTAAGTCAATTCAGAACATGTCTGAACCATCTAAAGCAACCTTCTTGCATGTTATTCTCAGTCTGTGCTACTTGCACCTTTTGAATCATTCAAAAACAAGAAAAAGTACACATTCTCAAAGCATAGGGCTCGGGTTGATAAGGGATGGGATAAGGGGGGTTACAATTACCCTATCTCTTAACCAGATTTTGGTTCATTTTTTGGTGGATTCAGATTATGAACCCTATTCAAAATTGGTGTTCATTTGCTTAGGTAAGCAATCAATCAGGTCTATTGAACCGATAAGCAATCTCATGGGGGTGGACGATCAGCATTCCCATGGGATTGCAGGATAGAAATCCTATCCTCCCTGAAAATGACACAAAATGCATATCTTACTTAGTGGAAACTGGAAAGTACCTACGGCTCCAACCTTACGGTTGTGGGTTAGAGTCACCATATTACCTTATTAAAAAAACAAATAGTTTAGTCTAAAAATAATTCTTAAATCCCTTTCACAATCATCTAAAAACAATAACCCCCTACAACGAGCCTTTTGAATGTTGAGGTTAAGTCACGTGCCTTTTTTTTAAGTTTAAAAGTGATGGATTTCCTTAACATTGATTAAATTTATGTTGTGGATTTTTTTTCTTAGACGTGAATAAAATATTGCTGAATATTTTTCCTTAACAATGATGCTATATGTTGCTTATTTATTTCTCCAAAATATTACCCCTGATTAAATCTGTCAGACCCGGATTGGAAATATGGGAAAAGAGGTAGTGAAACCAATAGGACTGCAGTTATATGTTTGTTCTACGACAAGATGTTTGTAGGCGGAATTTTTCGCCACAAACATCTTATTGGTACTTATAGCGATGACACACGATGTACAAAATGCACGAAAGTTGTGGAGGAAAAAATAAAAAACTATGCTGAGGGAAAAAGGAGCTAAAACGTCAAATGCTTACATCAACTAAATGTGACTAATCTTGATGATGCTGATGAAGAAAAAAATGGAAGAAGATGAAGCTATTGATTTGTCGCTTCTTGCAAAATCACAAAAACGGGCAAGAATACAATAGTCTCTTCAGGTAGTGGATCAACATGTAGGAAAGGTCCTTTAGATAGTTACTTTTCACAGAAGCCAGGAGATAATGCAGGGAAAAAGGATAAAAAAATTGCATGATGTTGCCAAGGATATTTTGAGGGATCATGCAGTTGTGACTTTTTCACGGTGGGTGTACAATGCAGGGATCACCTTCAATTGTGTCAACTATACGGACACTTTTAGAGCGTTCATTGAGGTCGCAGGTCAATTTGGTTCAGGAATGACCCCCCCCCCCTCCCCCCACTTATCATGAAGTAAGAGGTCCTTATCTAACTAAAGAAGTGGAAGAGACAAATTCTAGAGGAACATAGGGTAGAATGGAACAAGTTTGGATATTCCATTATGATGGCTAAGTGGATGGCAAGAATTGGTAAAATGATCATCAATGTGTTGGTGAATTCTCCAAAAGGAAGCTTATTTCTTGAATCCACTCATGCGAGCGACTTGCCTACAGATTCCATCAAAATGTTCTCCTTGTTTCGAAACACTACAAAAAAGATTGGAGAAAAGAATGTTGTTCAAGTTGTTACAAATCATGCAAGTGAAAATGGTAAAGCCGGCGATATGTTAAAGGGAGTGTTCCCGCACATTTATTGGACTCCATGAGCAGCTCATTGTATAAATTTGCTGTTAAAGAACGTTTTCAAGAAATGACCCTTCACTACAATTTTTACTTAGGCAGTAAGGGTAAATTCTTACATTGTTCAAAGGCTTTTGTTATTGAATATGATGAGGAGATTCACAAAAAAATTAGTGAAACTTGGCAAGACTAGATTTGCAACTGCTTTCTTGACCTTGCATAGTATGCACATGCAAAAGGCCAATTTAGATGCTTATTCATTTCTTTTTTTTGGTTTCCCACCCGGTGTCCGGAGCCCACATTGGAGCTCCGACTAAATCCGGATCGCGCTCTGCAGGGCCCATTCGGGGGTGGCGCTCCCAACAAGATTTTCTCCATACCCAGGGATCGAACCCGAGACCTCTGGTTAAGGGTGAAGCACTCCCACCAGTGCACCACAACCCATGTTGGTGACGCTTATTCATTTCAAAAAAAATGGAACACGAGTAATTTGCAAAAAGGAGGTAGGGGGTAGAAGTTGCACGCATGAATCTTTCTTATACTTCTTGGAACAATATTGTTCATGCTCTTAAAATCAATGGTCCCTTGATTAAAGTACTTCAGTTGGTGGATGGGGAAAAACCCACTAATGGGCTACCTTTATGGAGTTGTGGATACAACTAAGGAGGCTATTCAAGCGACATTTATGTACATAAATATGCCAAGGTCTTTGAGATAATTGATAGACGGTGGGAAGATCAACTTCATTGACATTTGCATGGAGTTGGGAATACTTTGAACCCATCACTCTTTTATGATAACTATGAGATGGATTTACTAGATAAAAAAAGTGTGGAAAGGATTCCATGATTGTGTTGGTAAGTTGGTCGCCAATGAAGATGTGCAAGATACAATAGTGGATATGGTGATCAAGTGCTAAGTTATTTTTTAAACTTATTAATTTTTAAATATTTGTTCTACTTCAATATTTAAATTGTGGAAGCTTTATGGTTTAGAAACTCAAAATTACAAAATATCGCCATCAAAGTTCCAAGTCTAACTAGTAGCTCAACTGAAATGTGAGAAGAACTAGGGCATGTTTGAACATGTGAGAACTATGAAGAAAGATTTATTATACTGAGATAACTAAACTATATCTCAATTGTCCTATCTCCTAATAATTACTTTTGCAGATTCATACCAAGAAGAGGAATAGACTAACCCCTAAAGCGCCCCAATGACCTAGTGTTCAATTAATGCAATAAAATATTGAGGCGCCGTTACAATGCTCGCATGTAGTTGATCCAATTATTTTGGAAAATATTAATGATGCTAATGAATGGCTAACCGGAGTCCCTGAGAATCATGAAGATGAAGCAATTTTTTGGGAGATTCTGATTTCACTTGGGGTGTTGCTGCGGAGGCAAGTGGAGTTGAGGAGAACCATTATGGTTTAAGGGGGAATACTTCAATCTTACACATGAAGGGAAAATAAGTAGCTACAAGTCTATCCCTAATTGATGGAATTGAAGAATATGATGATGGAGTTGAAGAAGAAGATAATTAGCAATAGAAAAACCATGGAGGAATATAAGATTTAGACAATCTTGTAGAAGTAGAATTTTAGAAGAATAGGAACTAAATGTTGAACCATTAGTAGCTTTGATTTTGTATGTCCTATGGTCTATGGAGGATTTTGTGATATCTATTTTTTTAGTTTTTAATTTGAACTTCTGCTTATAAATATTGTCTCTTTTTATTTTGGTCTTTTGTTCTTTCAAATTGTGTTGAAGAGAGCACTTCGCTTATAGCGTGAAGCGGGACCTTGTCGCTTTTTTCCGCTTCGCACTCCTCAAAACACTGGACATGGGCCTTTCAAAAGATAAGTTTCCAGATGTTTGTAATTTGGTTCTTTCACCTAAAGCAAGATTGAGGAAGTATGGGGACAGGACTAATGGAATCTCAACTTTAGAAGATTTTTGAATGACTGAGGTTCAAAGAGTTGCTGAATTTTTCAAAGTTTGGGAGCCTTTTCAAGGTCTTAGAAGAAATGAAGACATAGTGGTTTGGGAAGGAAACAGTAAGGGTTGCTTGACTGGCAATTCTGCTTATTCTCTACTTCCAAATACTGGACTACAAGGATCTAATAGGCCTTCGAAATTCATCTAAAAAGTAAAGATCCCATACAAGGTGACTTGCTTTTTGTATCTGGCGGCAAAAGAGGTATGTTCAACTCGGGAAAATTTTGAATAGAAGGGGTTTCCAACTGTGCTCCAGGCGCTTTTTATGTAGAGCTGAATCTGAGAGTATCAACCACCTTTTTTGCATGGCCGTGTGACAGATCAGTTTTTGCAGCTGTTTCTTAACATAGTTGAGATCAGGTGGGTCATGCCAGAGTCTACATGTTATCTCTTAAAGTGTTGGAACAACAATTGTGGTAGCACGAGTCAGAAGAAGTGGTGGAACATGGTTCCAGCATGCATTAGGTGGACTATATGGAAGGAGAGAAATACAAAATGCTTTGAAGATTGAGACGAATTGTACTTTTTGTTTCATTTTTGGTGTAAAAAAAGCTTATTAGAGGATGCAGAATCTTTCCTAGACATTATGGACTCCCTGTGAGTTAGAACAGGGACACAGTTCTGCCTTTTGAATTATAGATATGGCTTAAGCACATCCTTTGTGCTGACATTAATATATATATTGTTATCTTCCTTAAAGAAAAAAGGATCACTGTAATTTTGGGCCATTGGTTGCTTAGCTCTAGTTCTCTGATAATAACATTTTAGAAATGAACATGTTCTACAGATCAAACTAGAGACTATTTTGTGCAGTTAAGTAGAAAGGAGTATTATCCAAAAAGATAGTTGAATGAAATTGAATGAGGAACATCAGTACAGGAAAGGGTAGGGAGATCAAAGATAAGGAATTATCCACTAAGATTTCTGAACGAAACTGACTAAGAAATCTCAGTATAGAAAAAGGTCTGGCTTATCAAAGATTAGGCTGCAGGAATTTCCTTTTTCTCATTGCTTGGCCATAAATTCTAAAGGACCTGATGCTTTGTGTTGCAAAGTAAATGCATTTGTGCTCCAGTTTATATTTATAACTACCAACTTAGAAATTATAGTTCTTTTGAAACTACTTGCAGCAAACAGAGTGTAATTAAAGCATACAAGGATAGTTGCAGAATAAGAACTACAGAGATCACATTTGGGAGCTACTGTGCAATCACATAATCATAGAAATGAACATTGTTCTGAGAGAGATATTAAACTACTTTTACACCCCTACACTCTTGTGCATGTTACTCTACAGCAAGTCAGCAAAGTAAAACTGCTGAAAAGAAGCCATGTCATATTTAATACTCCATATGTCAAACTGAAAGTTGAGATTTCAACTCTGGGCCATCTGAAAACATTGTCCAACTTCCTGAAATAAAATACTTTGTCAAGACTCTTCAACATATTTTACAGCAGTACATAACCTTTTGAGAAAATGTCGCATTTAAAATATACAATGGAGTCGTGACAAAGTATTCTATTTCATGAAGGTTGACATAGTTTTCAGATGGCTCAAAGTGGAAATCTCAACTTTTTGTTTGAAATATGGAGTATTATTAAAAAATGATTTTACTTCTTTTCAGCAGTACATAACTTATAAAGCAAAAATATGAGCAGCTTTTTTTTTTCTTTTCGAATTTAGATCTCTGAATAAACAGGAGCAGCTTTGACACTCATGTTGATCTAAACAAAAAATTAGTGGACCCCATCTTTCACAATGAATCTTATGCAAATACACTAATTCCTAATGAGTTATCTCATCTCAAAAAACAAATTCATAATGAGTAACAGCTTCCAGTAATAACCAAAATAATAACAGCAACAATAAAGTGACAGAGCAGACAAATTATCTAAGAAAGTTAGGGAAATAGAAGAACCCAAAAAAACAAAACACGTACTTGTCCAAGAAACAGCTGGCGATATTTTCTTTAGAACGAGTAGAAGAATCCCATCCTTTTAGATCAACATTCAGAACTTGTTCACCTTTGTCTACAGAAGACTTATAAGGTGCTTCCTGTGACAATAACTCTCGCTTGTGTCTTTTTCTTTGTGAAAACTGGTTGTTTAATATACTTTTGCGGTCACAGGGATTCAGAGCATATAGTTCTTCTTGGAAAGCATTGGCTGGCTTAGACTCTGCCTGCAATTCAATAAGCAAAAGTAACAAAAATTAATGGTTAACTTCAAGAGGAAGAAGAGAAATGAATTTAAGAATGAAACGGTACTTCTGCTTCCAACTTGTTCAAAAACCAAACAGCATAGGTGGACTGTGAAGAGGACACAGATGGTGAAGCCTGTGGCTCGAAGTTATAAGGTGCACCTATAAAGTTATATCCAACTTTTAGGCTCTCCTTCTAGAACTAATTACATAAGTAAAGAAAATTAAAATGACAAATAATACTCAGTTCTGATTCCCACATAGTTACCCGTGTACATGCACATGCACACCAAATCCAAAGTCACTCCTGTTTATAAGAAGAAACTCACAAAATACCTAGAGTGAACTATAAATCTCTTCAAGATAAGAAGTAGGCTAGGCACACTAGGCATAGGCAGAATGTGTGCTCTTTATTCATGCATCAGTTTCAGAACTATATGGAAGCATGGAATTCAAGATAGAGAAAAGCTCCTATAGAGTCTAGTAGAATTAAGATGAAAAAGTAATAGAACAACAACAACATACCCAGTGAAATCCCACAAGTGGGTCTAGGGAGGGTAGAATGTAAGCAGTCCTTACCACTACCTCGTAGAATGTAAGCAGTCCTTACCACTACCTCGTAGAGATAGAGAAGCTATTCTGAAAAACCATCGGCTCAAGTGCAGCAAAGTCAAATACAAAGAAGGAGACAGTGAAGAAAATATAGCAAGTAACAAGGAAACAGTGCAAAGTCGTCTACCAGAAGGAAGCAAAAACAACAACAAAATAGTGCGACAATCAAAACACAATAAACAACATACTAGGATAGATTATTGAAAACAATAATAAACAATGATAGATATAAAAACAAGAACTACAATAGTACAACTAGTGCAATGGTAAACACTCACCCTAAGCAAGACAACACTACACTACCTACTAACCTTCTACCCTACTACATGTCCTCCACAACCTCCTATCTAAGCCATGTCCTCCACAACCTCCTATCTAAGCCATGTCCTCAGTAACCTGAAGTTGTGTCATACCCTGTCTTATCACCTCTCCCCAATTGATTATGTTTGTTCACCTCTCAGGAACTCTGAAGATTCATTGCCTCTGTACTCCCATTTTTCCCAAAGAAACTTCCCTTAATTTAAATATATAAAAACTTGTAGAGTAAAGATAATAGAAAAACTTAACATAGTCCCAACTAGGAGTGGCAAACGAGCAGATCGAGTCGAATATGAGTCGATCGAAAACGAGTTAAAAAAAATGGATACAGTACTAGACTCCACTCATATTTTAAATGGGTAAAAATGAGTTACCCAATGGATAATATGGGTAAATATGGATACCCATATTATAATAGGAATCTTGTTAAAAGCTTCAAAAACAAAATCTTTTTCAAAAAAAATTTATCACCCCACCCCTACCAGCCCCCCCGCCTCCCATCCAAAAAAAAATAAAAAATTTCTAACTTTTTTTATTAAAAAAATTAATTTTTTTTAAAAGTTTTTTTACCACCCCACCCCCCTACCACTTTTCTTTCTTTAATGAATGAACATCTTTTACCCATTTAACTACCCACTTTAAAATGGATAATATGAGTATTATTCGTTTTTACCCCTTTTAAATGTGTTGGGTACCCGACCCATTTAAAATGGGTAAATATGAGTGGATACCCATATAAATTACCCATTCTACCACCCCTTGTCCCAACACACACAAAGAAATGGGAAGTATTGACCTTATCAACAGAACAAAAGTCATGCCTCATGCACCCATCAACTTGGTGTCAACGCAGAAGTAGCAAGGATGCTCAATTATATTATCATTGAAGAGGATAAACATATTCTTTCGAAGGTGGACTGTGGAATAACTGAGAACATCATTATCATTATAAATCAAATCCAGAAACCACCTATCCTATTGAACTAAAACAGCATGATTGTGGAAAAACAACAAAAATGCAGAATTTAATGTCAAGACTCATGCAAATCCCATTATGAAATATAGATGTAATGGGTTTCAGTAAAGAGTGTTTTGCCATCTTACTATGGTGCTAGGGTCTGCAATCCAAGAAGGAAGAGTTGGAATGCAGCATCTCAGAATTTGGACTGGTCCTTGAAAAAAGAACAATTTATGAAGTGGAAAATCTGAAAGAGCAGGAGGATTATTGGAAGACTGCCTTTTTCTTTTGTGAAATAAGAAGTTCTCACTGGCATAAGGCAACTGGATGGTGCCATATTACAAAGCAGAAGCTTGAGAGCTTTTGGACCAAAAACAAAAGCTAGTAAGCTTTGGAAGTAGAAACTAAGTTAGACTACACAATAAACATGGAGCTAACGAAGTCCAGGAAGTTGTCAATGACTCAATGCTATTAACAGGGGAGGAAACGCTCCAACTGAACAAAAAAAAAAAAACATCTACCTTTTAGAGCATGAAGAGGAGTTGAAATCCGATCAAAACACCTGTGGTTTCTCTCATTCCAAATAACCCAAAAAAAGACTGCAAGAACCATCTCCCAGACTTTTCTGATGGCTTTGTCAGCTCTCCTATTGTTTCAAAGTTCTTTCCAAAGGTTCTCAGATGCCTCAGGACTTCAGGCTAATCCAGACAAAAGCTCAATCTATCCGAGTGGTGTGAATCAAGCACTTAAGCAGGAAATCTTATCTATTCTTGGCTATATGCAGGGAAAATTCCCTTCAAATACTTGAGTGTCTCCCTATACTTCAAAAGGCTCACAATTGGCCAATATATGTCACTAGTAGATAAGATCACAAAAAAATTAGGTGTTGGTCAGGAAAGTTATTGTCATATGCAGGAAGTGTTCAATAAATTAAGTCAGTGGTCTTTGGTATTCAAATCTACAAGGCACAAATATTTGTGTTACCTAAGAAGATATTGAAACTTATAGAGGGTATCTGCAGATCCATTCTCTGGACAGGGGCAGCAACTCTGTCAAGGAAAGCACTTGTCTCTTGGGACATGATTTGCTACCCAAGAGCTGCAGGAGGGCTCAACATCCTGACTCTTTCCTTGTGGAACAATGCTACTATCTTAAACAATTATGGGCTGTGGATCAAGTGGGTGTATGGGTATTATTTGAAAAGGGAGAACAAGAAGAATCATACTATCCCAGGTAATACAACTTGGGTAGTTAAGAAGATCCTGGATTCCAAAAAACACATCATGCAGGTTACTTCATGTTATCGGGACCTTTTAACTACACTCCAATCTATGGTGGTGGGAGGTAGATTCTCAATTAAGAAACTCTACACTCGGCTCATGCCACAATATCAGAAGGTAAGGTAGTGTTCTTTAGCAAAATATTCATCCTAAACATAAATTATGTCGATGGTTAGTCGTTTGGAGAAGATTAGCCACAGTAGATAGATTGCTTATGTTTGGGATTCATGTGCCAATGGAGTGTGTATTCTGTGACACTGTACAAGTAACTTTTGGGCCAGAATGCTTCGATGGTTAGGCTTCCATAGGAGTATTGACTGTTGACAAGAACTTTTATGGGCTAGTCGATGGGCAAATAAAAAAACTGGAAGAGGAGCAGTTAAAAGTTATGTGTTTGCGATGATAGTTTCTACCATCTGGAGGGAGAGGAATAATCTCAGATTCCAAAATGGCCACTTCCAGGAGGTTAGAATTTGCTGAGAGATAGCACTGAATATGCATATTCGAGGCAGAGACAACAAGAAGTGGAAGGATCCCTTAGATAGCCTTATTATCATGCCATGGCTTTATTGATCTATAGGCTAGCTCCTGTCATAGAGCAATTTTTTTTGTTTGACTTATTGATGAAGTACAGTATCTTTATAATAGCCTAGTCTTTCAGAATAGTTGTCCTATAGCTGCAAATTTTCTTTGAGAAGTAGGAGGTCAACTCCTATTTGGCTTGTACATATTACTTTGGTATCAATTCAATTTTGTTCTTAACCAAAAAATATATATATATTAAGCTTGCTCCATAGGATACAGGTGTCCTACGTAGAACATTTTTTCGCTTCAACACCATATTTTCAATGTAAATAGGAGTGTGTTAAGAAGCTGAAGCGGTCTTTCGTTTTTGTGTATGTCTGTATATTCTTGTATTAGATAGGTTCCCCAAGGTTGATTTGCTACTTTCACAACTTGGCATCATGAATGAGCTTTACTTCTGGATTTCATTGTTCTCATCAGCATTAATATTCAAGATTCCCTTAAGATGGAGCAA
Organism: Solanum gandarillasii; assembly: GCA_029582405.1. Taxonomy (NCBI): domain Eukaryota; kingdom Viridiplantae; phylum Streptophyta; class Magnoliopsida; order Solanales; family Solanaceae; genus Solanum; species Solanum gandarillasii. Next base: position 1,002 of record JAJONY010016713.1, on the reverse strand, counting down.
ATAAACAATATGGACGGAACTTGTTAAAAGTGGCAATCTATTTCTTTATGCTTAGTTTTTCGAGAAAAAATGAATTATGTGCAATGCTTCTTAATTATAAAAACATAACTTTCTTTCATATGACTGTAAACTTCAATTCTTCAAGTAATTAGTCCATCCACGTGAATTCACAAGTTGTTGTTGCTGCGAGTCAATATTCAGCTTCTGTAATAGATAGAGTCACAATGTTCTGATTCTTACTTTGCGATGATACAAGTGTCTAGATATAGATCATCAATCAATTAGTGAACTGGTTTAATCTGCATTTAAGTATCCTATACTATTGAGTATTCCTTTTTTTTATTATGGCATTCATACTACAATCCTTGATATCGTCTTGATCTATCTTAAAATCCATAGAAGGCATCCCACATGAAGACTGCATGAATATACTTACTACATCTATAGCAAAAAAAAATGTCTAGCCTGAGAAGAGTGAGATAGCTTAATATACTTACTATATTCCTTTTTTTATTATGGCATTCATACTACAATCCTTGATATGGTCTTGATCTATCTTAAAATCCATAGAAGGCATCCCACATGAAGACTGCATGAATATACTTACTACATCTATAGCAAAAAAAAATGTCTAGCCTGAGAAGAGTGAGATAGCTTAATATACTTACTATATTCCTTTTTTTATTATGGCATTCATACTACAATCCTTGATATGGTCTTGATCTATCTTAAAATCCATAGAAGGCATCCCACATGAAGACTGCATGAATATACTTACTACATCTATAGCAAAAAAAAATGTCTAGCCTGAGAAGAGTGAGATAGCTTAATATACTTACTATATTCCTTTTTTTATTATGGCATTCATACTACAATCCTTGATATGGTCTTGATCTATCTTAAAATCCATAGAAGGCATCCCACATGAAGACTGCATGAATATACTTACTACATCTATAGCAAAAAAAAATGTCTAGCCTGAGAAGAGTGAGATAGCTTAAT
>JAJONY010016712.1:0-25006 GCA_029582405.1 Solanum gandarillasii | reverse complement strand
CAAGGCTCCCTCGTTTAAGGCATCTTCACGAGCCCCTTCACGAGTTGTGGTGATGACCATGATTCGTGGTCACACTCGTGAAGGGTGAGGCAGTAGCTAGGCTAAATCGTGCCCCCAAGCCACCATGCCTATGTCACCTTCACGAAGGGCTCCATGAGCCGTGGTCAAGACCACGAGCTGTGGTCCCTTCCGTTAAGTTGAGGCAGTGGCTATGTTATTGGGTGGCCACTTTTCCATGGCCAAGGCAACTCCACGAGCCCCCTTCATGAGCCGTGGTGAGGACCAGGATCCGTGGTCTACCTCGTGAAGGGTGAGAGAGTGTGCCTAAGCTAAGGCAGCCTTGGCCTTTGGCTTTGGCTTGGCCCCTTTGCCTTGGCACTTGTCCCTTGGCTTTGACCCTTATAAACCTCATTTCAACCCTAAATGATCTTCTTAACATACATGGAGTTATTTTATGATTTTTAACCTTTACGTTTAGGCTCTAGTTTAACCTACCATTTTTTGGAGTGTTATAGAAAATGTGAGAAAACCCGAAGAAGTAAGGGGAGTGTTTAAAGTTGAGGAGGGTTCTCACTCGTGCTACTCAAAGTTGGGGGAGAATCAAGGTTGAAACTCTCAAATGGTTGAGGAGGGTTTCCACCCAAGCTACTTGAAGCAGGGTGGGAATCAAGGTTGGAATTCCTACAAGGAAGAAGACCGAAGGTGATACTATCAAGAATGGGCCGAACAAAGTGACCATGGGAGAAGAGAAGATGATCATGAAGAGGACCACACACAATCGAGTGATAGCCCAAAATCAAAGGGTAGTTCAAGCAGTTTACGAGTGGATGATATGTTGTCTCGCATCCTTGACAAGGTTGAGGGCTCGGATGACATGCTAAAAGGTAGGAAAGGCGATTTCTCGTCATTAAACAATAGAGTGAATTCTCATGCTGACGCAATCAAGCTACTTGAGAATCAGTTGAGTCAACTTTAAGCACAATTGGAACCCAAAGTAATGGAGAAAGGCAAAGACATATACACAACAACTTTGAGGGAGGATGGTGACAAAAATCTGGCTGTGGTTACTCAAAGTAGAAAGGTAGTGGTTGGTGATATGAAGGGTAATGACGAGGCACAAGTTCATGAAGAAGAAAAATATATTGATGAAGAAGAGATTCCCACCCCGCAAAGCCTTGCCAAAGAGTTACAAAAAGATAAAGGAAAGAGCACCTCAATCCCAAAATTAGTGCAACCTCTTCTCAAAATAACCCCTACGTTTCCATAACGTATGAAGAAGAAAAATGAGGATGAGAAGTTCAAGAAGTTTTTATCGGTGTTCAAGACACTTTCCATAAATCTACCGTTGGGGGAAGCATTGATGGAGATGCTTGGTTATGCCAAATTCATGATGGAGCTAGTCACCAAAAAGAGAAACATGGACTTTGAGAAACTAGAAAGTTCTCATAATTTTAGTGCCATTTTGACTAGAGAGATGATTACAAAGAAAGAAGATCCGGGAGCATTCACCATCCCATGCACTATTGGTATGCTTCAATTTGCTAAAGTTGTATGTGATTTGGGGGCAAGTATAAATCTAATGCCCTATGCAATCTATCAACAACTTGGGCTTGGTGAGCCGAAATCCACAACAATGCGGCTTCTTATGGCGGACTGGTTAATCAAGCACCCCATTGGGATACTCTATGATATAATGGTAAAGGTTGATCGATTCATATTTCCGGCTGATATTATTATTCTTGATTGTGAGATTGATGTTGAAATTCTATCACGACCCAGGGGTACACCCTAGATGTAACATGGCGTACTTGACCCCGAAGGGGTCTCATACAAGCCCTTAGCATATCATAACATAAGGTACTAGAAAACTGCAGAGTTTTAAAACATTTTTAATACAATCAAGGTCTTTATAAAAACAAAGCGGAAGTCTTATTACAGTTGTCTCAAACCATCTAATACTTGAATGAGTTAGGGACACAACCATACATAAGTGCTAACATTAAAAAAAAGACATAAAAAGATAAAGAGTGATCAAGTCCTCGATGCTATGATGACTCACCATATCTTCTATTCTTGATCTACTATGAACCTAGCCACGAGGATGAAAGCCAATATCACCGAACCCTACAATTGATAAGAATGTATGAAAAGTATGAGTTAGTACAATAATGTACTAAATATGATGGCTAGCATAAATCATCAACATGAGCATATAAGAGGCATTAGTCAACATAAGACATATACAATAATCATAAGAGAAAATAACATAAGTCATAAGCATAAAAGACATCATCATAAGACATAGAATATAAACATATGAGATAACCACAAAGTCATAAGCACATTCAATGCATCTAGTTCAACATGACATAAGAGAAACACTTCATGAGCCACCTCAAGGAAAGCTTGTGCAATGCATGGATAAGACCCCATAATCCCACCATGCTAAGCAAGTCACTTTAGGTCATCTTTTACCTTTATTACCTTTTTATCTCATCCTTAGCTTATTTCTCATAGACCAGGGAACATTTACCTTTAGTCAAACATATCAAGGAAAGCAACTTATAGCAACAATCCAAGTTAAGAATACATAATAGCGTAAGTCATAAGCCTATTCATCACATAGACAGCATAACATAAAAAAAGGAATGCCATTGGCCTATCGATTCAAGAATCATCATTACATTAGTTCATTGGCTTATTATGAAAGGAATTCCATTGGCCTATCGATTCTAGACAAAGCTTTAGAACACTTCATTAGTCATTTATGAATGGAATGTCATTGGCCTATCGATTCTAGACAAAGCCTTAGAACACTTCATTAGTTATTTATGAATGGAACACCATTGGCATATCGATTCCTATTCATTAAGTTAAGACATATTAATTACACAAGAAGAGGATGCCCTAAGCCTACCTTTTGAAGATGTAACATTACATTGAAGCAACCTTTAACTTTCTATCATCATCATTCATAAATGCATAATTGAGAATAACCTTTCAATAATAACACAATTGCATTGTAGACATCATCACGTTACTTTTATTGACATCACAATGCATTTACAAAGCATCATGATTATGCATCAATTCTTCATACTTTGCCTTTCAAGCCATAGATCACAATTCACCAACACATCAAGAATACTACAATTTAGGCATGAATAATGAAATAATTCAATAAGCTAAATCAATATAGACTTAATGTCTTCACATACTTCCATAATCTATATACCCACAACCTTATTTCACAATTTAGTATTTTGGTGGGAATCATGGGTTCATGGGGGGAAATTCATCATAAATCATCACTAATTCATCAATTAAATCATAATTCATCATATATAAACCTTTGAAAACTTTTTGAAATTGAACCCATGACTTAGATTGAAACCTTAACTTTTGGGGGAAATTGGAACCTTGAAATCATATTTTTGGAGGGCCTCTATGGGTGAAAGCTACCCATAGATGAAAAGCCACCATACCTTGATGTATTTTCCCCCTTAATTTGAGAAGAAAAACCTTGGTTCTTCAAGCCCTAACCTCCACTTCTTCTTCTTCTTCTTCTTCTTCTTCTTTGGGAACTTCTAGAGAGAGAAATTTTTGAGAAGATGAACTCTTTTGGGTTTGATTTGGGTTTTTGGGAATAATGAAGTAAAACGGGTGTTTAATGACTGAAAATAGTTTATATAGGTGAAATAAAACAATAAAAATTGACCCCATTAATTATCTATACGATTTGGAATTTACCAATGTGCCCTCAACTAGGCAGCCCCTTCCTAGGGAATACGGCCATATAAACGACTCGTCAAGGGCACCACAGCCCGTGGTGGTGCCCGTGGTCCCTTGAACAGTAGTTCCCTTCAACTTGAAAAGCTCCCAAGAGGCTAAGGTAACCCCACGAGCCTTCCCACAGTCCGTTTTCATGACCACGTGCCGTGAAATGGCTCGTGAAGGGAAGCCTTGGCTTGGGCAGCTTTTGGGGCACACTGCCTCACCAACCATGGGTGGCACCACCAGTCATGATGGCCACCACTGGTATTAAAGACCCTCGTGTTCTTGGTAGGCAGTGTCTAGGAAGGTTTTAGGCAGCCTTGGCCACCTAGCCATGGTCCTCACCCAAAATCCTTGGCCCTTTCCTTTAACCCTTGACGTTAACCCTTACGTTTAGTCTCTAGTTTAATCTACTAATTTCTGAGGTGTTACACCGGTCTAGAATCTTAACCTAAACTTCTTCATAAGAGAGACTTTTATCAACTCCCAATCCTTCTAGGAGAACTATGGATGTCGGATCTTCAACACACTTCTTAAGCATAGAGACATGGAACACCGGATGCACCATTGCCAAATCATTTAGAAAATCAAGCACATAGGCAGCTTTACAAACACGTCTCAAGATTTGATACGGGCCTACATATCGGGGACTAAGTTTCCCTTTCTTCCCAAATCTTACGACACCCTTCATGGGAGAGATATTCAAATAGGCCCATTCATTAACCTTAAACTCAAGGTCTCTCTTTCTAACATTGGCATAGGAATTTTGTCGGCTTTTGGCCATTATCAACCTCTATGTAATGAGCCGTACCTTCTCCATAGCCTCATGAACTAATTAGGGTCCGATCAAGGAAACATTACCCACCTCAAACCATCCTATAGGAGATCTACACCTCCTACCATAAAGAGCTTCAAAGGGGGCCATACCAGTACTAGCATTGTAACTAGTATTATAAGCCAACTCTTTCGATGGAAACTGATCATCCCAACTTCCCTTGAAATCGATGGCACATTCTCTAAATATATCCTATAATATTTGGATCGTTCGCTCTGCTTTCCCATCAGTTTGTGTGTGAAAAGTCGTGGTAAGCTTCACTTTGGTGCCAAGACCCTTTTGGAATGATTTCCAAAACTGAGTACCTCTATCGGAGATAAGGACAATGGCACACCATGCAATCTTACCATTTCCCTCAAATAAAACTTGGCATAGTCTTCCGCCACATAAGAATCTTTGAAAGGAATGAAATGGGCTGATTTCGTCATTCGGTCTACTATAACCTAAATCAAATCATATTGGCGCTGAGTACATGGCAAGCCTACTATAAAGTCCATATTCACATCTTCCCACTTCTAAGTAGGAATACTAATGTCTTGAGATAAACCTTTCGGTTTATGGATTTCAACCTTTATTTGTTGGCAATTTGGACACTTAACCACAAATCCCGCAATATATTTCTTCATTCCATTCCACCAATAGATCTCCCGCAAATTACGGTACATCTTGGTGGCTCCTGGGTGAATAGAATATCGAGAACTATAGGCTTCAGCAAAAAATTGTTCACTCAACTCATCAACATTTGGAACACATAACCGACCTTAGTACCTAAGCACCCCATCTCCCCCTTGGGAGAAAGCCTCAATGGACTTTTTGAGTTTCACTTCTTTCAATTCCACCAAAATCAGATCTAGACACTATTTAGATTTCACATCACTTACAAAAGATGATTTGAAACCATTATGGACCATAACACCACCCTTGGCGGAGTGTACTAATCGAATAGACAATTGGTTAACACATCTACATGAACCCCACACAAATAATGCCTCCATATCCTTAAAAAAAAACCACCTCCGCTAATTCAAGATCATAGGTTTGATAATTATTCTTAGGAACCTTAAGTTGACTTGAAGCATAGGCAATAACCTTTTTGGTTTGCATAAGCACACATCCCAACCCAATTTGTGAGGCATCACAATATACAACAAAACCCTCTATACCCTCTGTAAAGTCAAAACCGGAGAGGAGGTAAGTCTATCTTTCAACTCTTGGAAACTCTTTTCACATAATTCGGACCATACAAACTTAGCCTTCTTTTTAGTCAAAGCCAATGGACAGGCAATAGAAGAAAACCACTCAACAAATCGTCGATAATATCCGACCAAACCCAAGAAACTTCTAATTTAAAAAAGGAAAAGAGGTTTAGGACAACTCTTGACCGCATCCATCTTCTTAGAATATACCTCTATACCCTTGCTTGACACAATATGACGAAGGAAAGCTGCCGATCTTAGCCAAAATTCACATTTGCTAAACTTTGTAAAAAGTTTTTGCCCCTTAAGGATTTGCGATACAATCCTCAAATGATCAACATGCTCAATCTCACTTCTTGAGTAGATCAAAATATCATCGATAAACACAATCACAAACATATCAAGGTATTGTCTAAACACCCTATTCATCAAGTTTATAAACGCAGCCGGAGCGTTAGTCAAACCAAATGACATTACCAAAAACTCATAGTGTCCATATCAGGTTCTAAAAGCCATTTTCGAAATATCTTCCTCTTTCACCCTCAATTGGTGATAACCCTATCGGAGATCAATTTTAGAGAAATAACTTGCCCCTTGAAGTTAGTCAAACAAATCATCAATCCTTGGAAGAGGATACTTGTTCTTACTGGTCACCTTGTTCAACTATCGATAAATGATACACATTCGGAGTGAACCATTATTTGCTTAACAAACAACACCGGAGCACCCCATGGTGAGATGCTTGATCGGATAAAGCCTTTGTCTAATAGATCTTCCAATTGTTCCTTCAACTTCTTAAGTTCCATTGGAGCCATTCTATAAGGAGGAATAAAGATAGGTTACATATCCAGAAGAAGGTCAATACCAAAATCTATTTCCCTTTCGGGAGAAATACCCGATAGATCATTTGGGAAAACTTCCGGAAACTCTTTTACAATAGGGACCGACTCAAAAGAAGGGGTTATAGAATCTACATCCCTCACCCTCACTAGATGGTACAAGCAACCCATAGTGATCATCTTTTGATCTTTAAGACAAGAAATAACCCGACTCTTAGGCATGGAACTTCCCCTCTTCCACTCTAGGATAGGCTCATTTGGGAATTGGAATTTAACCACTCTAGTTCTACAATCAATAGAAGCATAGTATGAATGCAACCAATCAATACCAAGAATGAAATCGAAGTCTTACATATCAAGTTCTACTAAGTCAACAAAAGCAAATCTATGGGATAAAGAGACGGGATACCTTCTATATACCCTCCCAGCCAACACAAAATCACCAACATGGGTATAAATAGAAAAAGGCTCTAACAACACATGGGGGAAAACATCAAACCTCAAAGCCACATAAGGAGTCACAAAGGAAAAAGTAGCACTGGGATCAAGCAAAGCATACACATCAACTTAATTTTTTTAACATACAGATCACCACATTGGGGGAGCTCCCTTGATCACCTCTAGTTTGGAGAGTATAAAACAAGTTTTGCTTAGGAGCATTTGCACCCAAACAACTTGGACCAAATGAGGGGTTGGGCGGAGCCTTACAATGATTATCTCCCTCATTCTTAGCAATCGAGGGACAATCCCTTATTTTGTAGCCCATCTTGCCACACCCAAAGCAAGCATTAGAGCCCTCTAGACACTTACCCTCATGATTTCTCCCACATTTAGCACAAGTAGGCATTGAGGACTTACTACCATCTCCTTGGAGTTTAGGGTTAGACACCCTTTCATTGTTAGGCCTTGGAGGAGCACTTGAAGAACCCTTCCCCAATAATCTTTGCCTAAACCTTGAATGACCTTGTCCACCGAACCTAGACTGTGAGAAGTTAGCATCATCTGTTCTTGCCCTCTTTGCTTCCCTAGATCTTTCCTTAAGATTTTCTTCCTCAATTTGTTGGGCTTACACCATTAGGCGAGAAATGTCTATATCATGAACAAGTATAATAGTGCAGCATTCTTTGACAACCAAGTCGGATACTCCCGACACAAATTTACTCATCTTGGTCCTACGATCTACCACAATAGAAGGAGCATACTTAAATAGTTGAGTGAACCTCAATGAGTACTCCCTCACACACATATTTCCCTACCGAAGGTTGATGAACTCAAGTACCTTGGCCTCTCTAATCTCTAAACAGAAGAACCTATCAAGGAAAGCACTTTTGAACCTCTCCCACTCTATAGGATCTACTCCTTCTGGCCTTGCCTCTTTCCACAGTTTAAACCATATCTAAGCAACCCCTTTGAGTTGTTAAGTGGCTAACTCTGCTTTCTCTACCAGTGTCACCCCATAATAGCAAGTATCTTATATATATCTTTGATAAATTCTTGAGGGTCTTCCTAAAATTTGGAGCCATAAAATTCTGGAGGGCTCATCCTTGTAAATTCTCTCTCTCTTGCCACCCCCGTACCCACATTTGGCTTCATGGGAGCTACCACCTCTGTATTGTCTTGGGCTGTTACGGCTTGAGTCAGCACTTTAAATTCCAGCCTAAACTCTTCATTGGTTACATTCTTAGTCAAGGAATCAATCGGAGCTAGAGAAGGAACTTGGGGAGGAACTTTTTGACCCATATTGTCTTTCTCCATCCTTCTAGCATTAGCCCTTCTAGTAGTCATATCTTAAAAACCATCGGGTAGGGGTTAGGATAAAGACTTTGTAGAATTAAACTTTATGGCACGACTTAGATAAATGTAGAAGTGAAGTTTCCTAAACATCTATTAGCCTCTCATTCATAAATATGGTGCGCTCACTGTAACATTTTAGGCCTATGGCCACACTAAATCTGGACAACGCTTGTAAAGTGTTGCCTAAAATATTTTTGGGGACGCTTTTAAAGCGTAGCCCCACGCTTTTAACTTTTGGCTATGATAACATTGGCAACACTTGTAAAGCGTACTCTTTAATGGTATAGGCTACACTTTATAAGCGTTGTTACAATATGAAATAATTGGCAACAACTATTTACATATATGGCCACACTTTTAAAGTGCCCTATTTTTATTATTGTAAAAACAACACATTACAAGTGTGGCCTTACACTTTTCACTAAAATATTATATTCCCTCCAACATTTTTAACTCTCCCTCCCATTTTTATTGGCCAAAAATAATAATTAATAAAATATTAAAAATTCATAACCTAACACGCTTTTCTATTTAAAGTCAAAAAACACACTTTTCTCCTTCTCCAAACACGCTTTTCTCTGGAAGAGCTGAAGTCAAAAAACTGAAGATCGAAGAACTGAAGAGCGGAAACTGAAGAACTAAAGAGTTGAACTGAAGATTTCTACGATACTTATGATTCTCTTCTCCCTGAACTGAAGAGTTGAACTGAAGAGTTGAACTGAAGATATGAGCTTTGTTGAGCTGAAGATTTTATCAAGCGTAAGTACCGATTCCTTCTTATTCTCATTATTTTTGTCAATATGTTAGAGGATGATGGCAGAATCACAGTGTATTTGTGTCTAGATCCCAGTTTGAGCTAAGATTTTTTTGCCCTTTTAAGTTTGGTATAGTTTTTGCTGTAAGATTTTACCACTTCCACAAATTTCACAGTGTATTTGTGTACACATTCTTTAGATGTTAATGATTTTCTGTACACATTCACAAATATGTTAGAGGATGTGAGTGATGCCTTCATTGAATAAATAATTGTGTAAGAGAATTGAAAAATTGGTGTGTCTTGCAAGATTGTGTATATTGTAAACTAAACACTGGCACCTAAAATGCACCAAGAAGCATAATTTAAGATCTGTAAAGGAAAGGAAAAAATGGACTTGAGGGGTTTGGAAGCAAGAAGGTTGGAAGGAAATTAACAACAATCTTTAATGGGGTGCTCTATAGAGGTGCCCTAAAGAAGAAGGGGAAAGGAGAGGGTAATATTACATAGGTGGGATTATAATAATAACATTTACATATCTTAGTTTCATTGTAAAACCATGTTGCTGATTAAGATAAAGTATGGTGTATCTACTAAGATGACACGTTTTCATGAGCAGGATTATGCATGGATTAGACGCGGGATGCTATTTCCATTTCTGGAACAGGTAGACAGGTTTGTGACAGTTGTATATATATGTTTTAATGTTGATATAAATTTTTGGTACTGTCTGGGTGTTGTGAAACTTTGCTTTGTTTAGGTTGCAAGGGCAGACTGACTTGAACGATAGCATGCCTGCTGATCTTTGCTCTGCCATAGAAGATGTGTTTCTTGATGAGAATGGTGTTGTTGAGATGTTGATGGTTAATAGCAAACAGTTTGAAATTCCTCATTCTTGTTTGGCATTGTGTGGAGTACCATTTCTGAGACAGGTGATTTTCAAGTTCCATTCTGTTTGATGTATTGTTTTTCTAAAAAGTATTTAGATACTCTTGTATTTCCAGTTGTTGCAAGTCTATGTTCTATTGTAGAGAAATTGTTTTTACTCATGGACTCTTTGTTTACTCATTGTTTCTTGTCTTGTCTCTCTGACTGGCTTTGACTGAGCTCCAATTCTACTGTTCAAATTTTTTTGCAACAAAAGATAAATAAAGAATAAATAGAAAATGACACAGGCTCATAGTTTCTGTTTTACTTTCTTAATGAAGAACATACTTCAACAGAATGCCAATTTTCTGAGAAATTTATTGAGAAGAAAGGACAAGTAGTGCACGGCTGTTTTCCTTAGCTAATGTTAACTAAAGATAAAAATGATGGTAGCCTTCTCAGAGAATTGTTGTTTCCCTTAGCTAATGTTAACTAAAGATAAAAATGGTGGTATCCTTCTCAATGAATTACTCTCTATCTGGTTGGATGAAGCCATAACGCAACACCATATTATCAAGGTTGGCAAACTTCATTCAAGCTAATTTAGTCTCAAATGATGTTTTGGGATACCATTGCTTGAAATTTTGGGTAATTCTAGACAGTAAATAGCTTAGCACTTCTATTGATATTAGATATGAAAATCTCTACAACTGGTCATCATACAGTCCTTGAATGTCCGTTGAAAGAAGTTGGTTGTTATACTGATGAAATTACTCTCATAACTCTTAAGCAAATTATTTTCTAATGACCTATATGAAGAGATTACAGAAAATGAATAGGATTAATTGGTTTTCTTGATAAGTTAAATGTGGAGGACTAAAATTGAATAGAAGCAATAAAAATTGAATAACAGTTGTAGAGTTCATTTATCTTTTTTGATAATGGTAACATTCTATATTAACACGTATACAATAGGCTATGTTGTTGGAGCACGGATTTTAGAACTCCTCTGCCATAGGAAAAAGGTATGAAGCTTCAATGCTATTGCCACCCTAATTTTCTGCTTTTAATTTCTTCACTTAGAGCAATTTCATATCTTGATGCTAGTTGTGGCATTACATATGTCTCGTCAATGCTTATTTTCTCTGCGAGTAGTAGTGTTTCAGGAATAGTACCTTGCATATACAGGCATATATGACCTGCAGTACTACGTTATGGATCAAAATGTAGGAAACGGAAATGATTCTCTGACATACTGCTTGTGTACCTGAAGAACTTACGAGTTTAGGTTATCTCTAATGAACTACAGAAAGATTCACACCATCATTGATTTTGAAACTTCACATATTAAGTAACTAATGAACATGAACATGCTGTAATTTTCAAGTAAACACTTCTGAAGAATTTTTGTTTTGTGTTTAGAAGAAATTGATGGTCTTTGCCTCTAAAACATTGTTGGGCATAAATAAGATGATTCCTCTAGGAATTGTTACAAGCTAAATCAATCACACTGATAACTCCAAGGTGATTTATAGCTTCAACACTTAATTTTGTATAGTTTGGTATTTCACCAGTTGCTAAGCTAGTACTATATTATAAGAGGCAAATATATCAATTATACCATCTCTTTTAGTAGTTAAAGAACTAAATGGAAAATTTGAAACAAAAAGCTAATTTCTGGCCTTAATTTCCATCAAAAGATAGATAGAGTACAAATCAGAAAGCCCCTTAATGCTCTTATTCACAAAAATAGAAAGATGGATAGTTACTAATCACTGTATTTTACCCTCCTTTGGTAATAAATGTAAAAACAATTGGATGTGAAACCTATAAAGCTTGAAGTAGAGATCAAAACTAAAATAAAAAATATAGAAAGATGGATACTATTCTTAGGATGGTTTGATTGTCAATCTTTTTTTATTTAGTTAAAACTTCTATTTGACTAAGGTTGTTAATTTTATGTGGTTAGATAACACTTGGAAGTAAATTAAATAAAGGAAAGTAGCATGAGATACAAAATTAAAACTTTAACTTTAATCATTTGAATTCCATTTATTTACTTTCTTTCTTAATTTTGTCTATCCTATTAATTTTACTTATTTTGCCTTCGTAGTATAATCAATATTCAAAAACATTTGTGGAGGATTCAAAGTTTGATTTGGCATAGCCCAAGTGCCATGACTAGGTACAAAACTTTTATCATCTCATAACACATGATTTTGATAACTTACTTGTGACTTTTAAAACTTATTTGTGACGTAGTTAATGATTTAATGATTGTTACTGAAAGATTAAATATTGATAGCTTCTTCTAGGAATTCAAATATCCCATCCAAGGATTGGATGAATTTAGCAAGGTATAGCAAAGAGTATATTGATGGTATTGAATCATTCCTAGATTTTGCTTACTCTTATGAAGTTCCTCAAGGAGAGGAAATTCAGGGTCCATGTGCAAAATGTTGTAATATTCATTGGACTCGAAGAAATGTAGTGTATGATCATCGAATATGCTATGGATTTGTTAAAGGCTATACTAGATGGATCAACTACGGGGAATGGGATATCAAGTTGAATGTTGACGATGATATGGATTACTCACATGATGATATTGATGGGTTGTTGAATGACCAATTTAGAGATGTTGCACAGGCTGAAGGAGTTTATGATGGTCCAAATGAAGATGCCAAGAAATTCTATAACTTAGTTGAAGAGGCAAGCCAAGAATTATATCCTGGTTGTACAAGATTCTCTAAATTATCATTCACACTTTGTTTATATTTGTTGAAGCGTCTACATGGATGGAGCAATGAATCATTCACTTCTCTTTTAGAGTTATTAAAAGAGGTGATGCCCGAGTTGAACATTCCTCCGTCTTACAATAAAACTAAGTCTATGGTTAAGAATCATGGTCTTGATTATGTGAAAATTGATGCATCTCCCAATGATTGCATGTTGTTCAATAATGATCATAAGGATGATGAATTTTGTCATACTTGTGGAGCTTCACGATATATTAAATCTCCTGAAGTTGATAGTGAGCTTGAGCCTTCAAAAAAACAACATCGAGTTTTAGCAAAAACTTTGAGACACTTTCCATTAATTCCTAGACTCAGAAGGCTATTTATGTGCTCAAAGACGGTAGATTCTTTGTGGTGGCATGATGAGGAGCGTTCTAAAGATGGAAAGTTAAGGCATCCCGCTGATGGTCTAGCATGGAAAGATTTTGATAGCTTGCATCTAGATTTCGCACTATATTATCGCAATGTGAGACTTGGCTTGTCAAGTGATGGGTTCAATCCATTTTGAACCATGAGTATATCACATAGCACATGGCCAGTTATGTTGATGGTGTATAATCTGCCGCTTTGGATGTGCATGAAATTTGAATATTCTATAATTTCTTTACTTATACCTGGGCCGCATTCACCTGGAAATGACATTAATATTTAGTTACAACCATTGATAGATGAGTTAGAAATATTGTGGGATTCTGGGGTTGAAACATATGATGCTTCAAGAAATCAAACTTTTCAAATGCGGGAAGCTCTTATGTGGACAATCAATGACTTTCCTGCATATGCTATGTTATCTGGTTGGAGTACAAAAGGAAAGTTTGTTTGCCCTTGTTGTAACTATTGCACTAATTTTCGCTATCTTAAACATAGTCGGAAAATGTGTTATATGGATCATCATGTTTTTCTACCCGTGGATCATCCATGGAGATCTAACAAAAGATCTTTCAATGGAAAAACTGAATTTATGCCTCCTCCACCTTTCTTAAAGGGAACTGATCTGCTTAATAGCTTACAGGATTTTGAAAATATGTTTGTAAAGAAGAGAAAGAGATCAAATGATGGCCCATGGAAAAAAAAGATCAATTTTTTAAAATTACCTTATTGGCAGCACAACTTGTTACTCCACAACCTTGATGTAATGCACATAGAGAAGAACATAGTTGATAGCATACTTGGAACTCTTTTGGATATTTCTGGCAAAACAAAGGATCATGCAAAATCTCGGTATGATTTGAAAGATATGGGAATCAGAAAGAACCTTCGTCCAAAAGATACAGAAGATAGTAAGAGAACAAGGTTTGCAAAGGCGCGCTTCTCAATGACAAATGGAGAGAAATCAATTTTTTTGTGGAGTTTTAAAGACAGCCAAGCTACCAGATGGTAGTGCCTCTAATATATCTAGGTGTGTGCACTTGGATGAAAGAAAATTGTCTAATTATAAAACCCATGATGCTCATTTCATGTTACATTACTTGCTTCCAATACCAATTAAAAGCATTCTTCCTGATCATCTGGCTATTCCTTTGATTCGTCTTAGTTCCTTCTTCGGTCGTTTGTGTCAAAAAGTAATCACATTGGAGGAACTGGATTGCTTAGAAGTAGAGATCATAGAAACAATAAATTAGTTGGAGCGATTTTTTCCTCCTTCATTTTTTGATATAATGATTCATTTGCCTATTCATTTGGCGAATGAAGTGAGATTAGGAGGTCCAGTTCAAAACTGATGGATGTATTCCACTGAAAGAGAAATGGGTACATTCAAATCATACATCTGCAACAGACGTTATCCAGAAGGTTGCATAGCAGAGACACGAGTGGGAATAGATTGTATGAATTTATTCTCCAAATATCTACATGGGGGTGTGCATACCAGATTTAATAGAAGAGCTCGAAATAATGATGAATGTGACCCAAGTGATGCAGAAGCTGTGAGTTTGTGTCCTAACAAAGGAGTTCATTTATGAGCAAAGAAAACTGATCCATTCATTTTAGATAACAAGTCACTAAGTTAGGCACATGCATACTTATTGGGAAATTGTTAAGAGGTTGAAGAATATATTAGGTACTTTAATTTGAATATAGTATTCCTTTTGTATAATTAATTTTTAATTTATTTTATTTATTATTTTAACAAAAAATGTACATGTTGTGTAGAGAGCATAAGCAAGAGGTTAATAATCAGCCACGAAGATCTAAATGGAGCAAGGCCAAGAATCATTGTCAAAACTTCTCTCAATGGTTTGAAACTCGTGCTTTGCAAGAGGATGTGCCTGATTTGATAAAATAATTGTCTAGAGGACCAAATTCTATTGCAAAAAGATATTATGGGTGTCTCATCAATGGATATAGATTCCATGTTAGGTAGTGTGATGTAAGGCGTAAAACACAAAATAGTGGTGTTACACTAGTTGCCTCCACTACAAGCTTTGCAAGCTCAAAGGATAAAATCTTATTGCTGCAAATTTGAATTATTATGGCAGAATAGTTGATATTGTTGAATTAGACTATTACGGTCATTTTAAGGTTGTTCTATTTAAGTGTGATTGGTATGAGGTTGAAAATGATGCTTATGGCCTTACTTATGTCTATTTTAACAAGAGATGCTCTCAGGAAGAGCCTTTTGTGCTTGGATCTCAAGTACACTAATGCTTCTATGTGCAAGATCCATATGATCAAGATAGATGGTATGTTTAATATGGGTGATGAAGTTGAATCTAATCTCCCACAAAGTTATGAAAATGGGTTATCTAAACATTTGATGGGACCATCTATACCAAAAGATAATGGTGAAGTACTCTTAACAAGGACTGATGTACCAAAAACAAATATTGATGTGCCTTCGGAGGAATTTATTACTCAACAACTAGAAATCGAGTATGAAGAGGAGTTTGAACATGATTCTACAGATGAGTTTGAAGATGAGTCTGAAAATGAGTATGAAGATGAGTGTGAAAATGAGTATAAAGATGAGTCTGAAGATAAGTTTGAAGATGACGCACCATGAGTTTCATTATTTTTGTGATGACCATTTTGTGCTCACTTACTGTTTTTGTAATTTAATTGTTTTTTTTTGGTACAGAATTGAAGATTAGATCGCTACAATGTTTAAGTATTCTGTTGGCTTTTTTCATGCGCCCAATTGTTGTTTGGTTAAGTAATTTATGTTGGCTTCTTATCTGATAGTTGTGGCTCCAGCTTTCCTGCTAGGATACTGTGTCTGTACAGGTTATATAATCAATTTACAATATATACAATGCTGGAAGTTATGGAAATTCTAGAAATTTTGGACACTTAGCTGCTGCAATATGCTATTATCAATTACTCTTATATAGCTGCTGCAATCTGTTATAATATAGTGCTGTAAATTTTTGAAAGAGTTGAGCTTTTTAATAACTTCTAAAGAGTTGGAAATTCTGGAAAGAGTTGAGTTTTTCTATAACCTCTAAAGAGTTGGAAATTCTGGAAAGAGTTGGTGTGTGAGTTATGCAGATGCACAGGACATAGGAAGGACAATGTTTCAAACTAACAAGCTATCTACCTGACTTCAAGTCTAGGAAAAAAAACCTATAGTAAGGCATATGGGCTACATATGATGTGATAGATGTGCAAACATATGTATGTACTGAAATGCAAACTCAAGGAACCTTCACATATGGCTTGAACACTAATGTACCACCATCTACTAGGAGTCATCAGAATGGATCCAGGGGTACTAATGACTATGCTAAACAATTGCTATAAAACAGTATATGGTGTAAAGTTTTGGTATCTGTGTGTTTTAGCATCTTTTTACCTTCAATAGAATTCCAAGCAGTGTTGCCTATAGTCATCTGTCAACCTTATATCAAAATTATATTGTTGCTACTTCTTTCACTTAAAGAATCTTATTATTCTGTAGGTTTACTTACTACAAGGAAAGAAATCAAAGAGATTAAAACAAAGCGAGAAGAATGAGTCAACTAGCAATACTAAAGAAAAAAGGTTCGAATCCAAACAAAGTTTAAAGTCCATTGAAGAATCTGGATTTTGATATGCAATACTGATCAAGTACTGAATTGGCCAACAAATTCAAGATTAAGAGAGAACAACTTGCAAATGAACGTAATGATAGAGCTAAGAAAGAGCAGACACCAATACCACATAAAAGAAAGAATTCTGAGGATTTCATTCCACAACAAGGAAAGAGTAAATTGCTTGGGCACAAATCAGTAATTTAATCGTCTTCAAGGGAAGAGCTTAGAACCTCACATATGATTGCAGGGAAAGGACAAAGTAAACAGAGGTTATTTCAATTTGGAGAGTCCATTCAAGAGAAAATTAAACTTTCTATGAATAACTCTAGGTTCTGAACGTCATTCAAGGAAGGTGTTACTGCTTCAGTACATGTGACTGGAACAACACTAGGTAATGGAGAGGTACAACATGATATTGAGGATCTATTGAACTTCAAATAGGTGAAGAGGAAGTCGGTCCGACCAGGCACCAATATTGATTAGTTACTGGATAAGCAACAGATACACAATGAACATGATATTCATGATCTACCAAATTACAAGCAGGTAAAGAGGAAGTCGGTCATACCAACTAACACTCTTGATCAGTTTCAGAAAAATCAAGGGATACACATAAATGATGAAACAAAACATGATAACCACACAATAGCTGATTTCAAATTTATGCATTCTCCTATTATTAATGAACACAACAAAGAATTGGATGATCTTGTGGATCAAGAAGAGCTCGGCAGAGATGAATGTGATGTAGAAGAGGAAATTGGCATTGATTGTAGTACAAAATGTATGTCTTAAACCTTGTATGATTTATTATGCGTTATAAAATAAATTTCTTATTTCTTGTCTTTTACATCAATCTAGAAATATTGAAGCCAAAAAAGTTTGAGGACAAACAACATGTAAGGATATTCACGCAAGAAATTTGGAAGAAAGAAAGGAGGTGACATTTGATAAAGGACAAGCAGTGGGACCAACTAATAAGATAGTGTCAGAATTAAGCAACTTTATAGGAACAATTACAAGGAATCCTAGATTCATCAGCTTGATGTACACCAGTTGGCATGTGGTGCCAAATGATACTAAAAAGCGCATGTGGGAATATATCAATGTACGAACAATCACTTTTTTGATTGCATATTTTATTATTTGTTTTTACTTACTGAAGCTAAACAAATTTTATTTTACATAGTCCAAATTTCTAATCCCAGTAGAAGGAAAGAAGTGGGTGATGACTGGTTTTCGTGATGCTTGGAGGCCACACAAGCAAAAAAATAAGAGAATTTTTTTGATAAAAGTAGTACCCTTTAGGATATGCTAGCAAAACATCCTGATGGCATTCTAGATAATCAATCCCTCCAGCTGATTGAGTATTGGAAACACCCAACTGTTCAAGTCAGGCTAAAATAGTGCATTTCTACTCATCGACATATTTTGCATCATATCTATTTTTTAAATTTATTTATCAATTCAATTATCTCTTTTTATTTAATAATAGGCCATATGTGAGATGAATTCTCAAAACAGGAAAAAACAAAAGTGGAGGCATCGAATGGTACCTATTAATTTTGCAAGAGTACGTGTGACATTGGTAATACTTAGCTGACATTTCTTCAAAAATTTGAATTTTATTTTTTTTGTACTTTATTAGAACATATTGATGTTTTTTTAATTTCTTTTGATATAATCTGTAGCGTGCAGCCAAAGACAACAAGAAGAGCCATCAAGCCTGAAATATTTATTGCAACTCGTACCAAGACATGAAAGGAAATTCAGGCTGATACCCAAGTTGCAATAGTAAGTTTTTTAAAGAGGATTAGTAGTGAATTTGATTCAGACTTAAAATTTTTATATTGTGGGGAATTTGACTCCATTGAATTTTATCACGTATGTCTTTTTCTCCTTCTTTTTCTTGTGCAAGTGCGAGAATATATCAATTCTTTATTAATGTCGCTGAATTGTTTGCTAGGAAAAGTTGTTAAGATTTTTTTTAGTTCTTGATCGCTATCATAGGATTGGAAATGAAATAGTACTTACAGTTCACTACGGATGCCAATTTTATTCAACAGACTGAACTTCAGAATCACCAAAATTCTAGGGAAACAGCTGATGATGCATTTAGGGGAGTGTTTGGAAGGGAGCAGCCTGGTCGACTTTGGTCGACTTAGGTGCTATGGTAGATCAGTGACAACAAGTTCTTTGAAGAAAGATGAGGAAATTAACAATCTAAAACAAAAGCATGCCAATGAAATCACTTCTCTAAAGGAAGAATTGAGAGAAGAAATGCGACATTTATTCACTCAATTGCTGCAAAACAACACTGGATTGAATTTTCAAGATATACCAGGGTGTGTTGGATCTAACCTTGCTTCACATGTTGATACAAGCAGCGCACAAGCTATAAGAGGCACAAATCTTCCACATTATTCAGGGTAAACTCATGGTTTGGTTCTTCAAAAGGTATTTTGTATTTCACATTCTCTGTTAATAATCTGCATATTGTTATCGATATCCAAGGTAGTTGTCGTTTTATTGTTTGTGCATCTCCTTTTATTGTTGACTTGATTGATGTTCTTCTGGAGATTGTCCAATGTGTTTTCTTCACCTAATTTTCCTTTTGACTTTACCAGGAACCTCCTTTAAAGTATTGGCTTTCTGATTGTCAACCAGTTCTTTTATAACTAAGTCATTACTCTTTTTTATAACCTGCTCATGATCAGTTTCATAGAGACCTTGCTGTTGAATTTTTGCTTTCTCATCCTTGTGTATTCCATCGTGGTCGTGATCATTTGGATATGTTAGTTTACATGATGCTGCATGATTTTTGGTTTTGATTGCTTTCTTTCTTGAGACAGGTTGAACGTCATCTACCATATCCTTATAAAGTATTTGGTCTTTCGTTTTGTTAGCTTGTCCTTCCTTTTTGTAACTTGCTCATGATCAGGTTCATCAAATGACCTTGCATTTTTTGAATTCTTGGTCCGCCTCTGAGGTATTATAGTTTTAGATGTTTATAAAATTATGTAGGGAAATACATGAGGCCGCAGATATGTTGCATACTGATTAAGTTCATATAACAAATTAATACATTATCTTTTATCTATTTCGGGTTGTGATCTGCATAAGTGTTTGTTCTCTAGTTACTAATGAATCTACCTTTTTCTTTACTACTTGTGACCTCTATGAGCTTCATTTTTCTTTTAGTTTTGATAGAATGAAATTTGACATGACATTTTGCATTTTAATGTGGATCAGTAACATCTGTTGTCTTGAGAAGGCACTGCCTTCAAGATGGATTAGCCTTGCAAGTGATTCAGTAGCAAATAGTCCATTTACTTGATGTTATACAGGTTGAGTGCATTAAACAACTTGAGGTTCCAAGATAACATGAAGCTATAATCATTGAAAGAAGTAGAGTTTTTTCAGTAAATCTTTGAAAAAGACTATTCTTTTTTTTTTGTTTTTATCTAGTTGAGCTGGTGTTCTTGGTAAAGAAATTCTTAACCTTTTTTACTATCTTGAATCTTTTAAAGTTTAGGCTGTACTTTGTTTTTTTCACTCGTTGTCTCCTTTCAACTTCTATAACTAGAAAAGTTTATATTTTTAGTTGTATGAGTGTTATATTGTGTTGAAGGACGACTCTACAGATTTTGGGTTGTAGTTGTATATTTTTTTTCCCTATTGTTTTACTGCTTTGAACTGTGATGGTTGTTGTGAGAGTTGATTTTGGTTTTCATTGCTTAAAATGATTCTCATAGTTAAAGCTGTCCTTTTTAGATTGCTTGGAAGGTTAAAGACTTTGTTGTATTTTTGTGAGTGAGTTTGTTGTCACTTGTGCTAGTAAAGCATTTTTTGTTGTTGCAATAAAGCTATTTAGATTTTTGATGCTTGTGCTTTGTTTTGTTTTTGCAATGGGGCAGCTTCCTTCCCAGAATATTTTGGCCCTGCTTGAGTATATATAGATACAACTGGTTATGTATTGTAGTCATGAAATGCGGAATGGGTTATACGGGTTATACCATAGAGGGGTCGGGGCATTGGGTTTATGTAAACTGTAAAGTGTAGCCAACATCTACAGATATACAATCATCATGTATAACTTATGTATAAATTACTCCAACTTATTATTTCATCAAATAAATAGTAATTTACAAGAAATAGGCAATGAAGCAGATGCCTATTCTATATGATTTGCAGATATTGATTTGGATTGGTTGGCTTACAGTGAATACTCTCCAATTATGCACTTCCACAGCTTTATAGTTATGAATTGGTTTGGTGTACTGTGAATTTAAGCATATTAAATACATGATTTATTTCACTAACTTATAATTTTATTTTGAATGTGCAGGAAAATGCTGGTTATTGAATTTAAATTGTGTCCAGAAGTAAACTTGATCTATTGTAGTGAACGATGAATATTTTTTGTACTATTGTCATATATGTTTGAATGCATTTGGTTTTGTGGAATTTATTGATAGTAGAGATCTTTAAGCAATCACTTTCTAAGTATTGGTAATACAAGACATGTTTCGCAAAGTTTATTTGAAATATATAACTTCGATTTAATTATTAGTTAATTTTGTGCTTTAGGTCACTTGTATATTTAATTATGTGATTATTGAATATATGCAAATAAAAATTATTATTCTTAAAAATAAAAAATTGTGGCTACAAAATTCTACACAACATTGCCACACTTCAAAAGTGTTGTTGTAGGACGTCCAATGTTATCATGTACATAAGAATAGTTACACTTTATAAGTGTTGTTCTAGATGAGCTATAAAAGGCAACACTTTTTAAGTGTGACCAATAACAAACAACACTTTTAAGTGTGGTATAGTAAAAAAAAAAGGTGTTGCAAATGAATCACTCCAAAGCGTGCCCTTATACCTCTTTTGCCATGCTTTATAAGTGTAGCTGTGATGTCGACATTTAAAAAGTGTTGCCTAATGTCAAAGGTTATGCTTCTTTAGGCCACCCCCTCATAAGTGTTGCTTAAAGTCCAAACGTGTAGCCTTTTATCAAAGGCCACACTTTGTGCTAGTTTAGACTACACTTTACTGGGGTGGCCGTAGGCCTAAAATGTTGTAGTGGCTTCACACTGATGAACAAGACTCTACTCGACATGGTTTGAGACATCCTATAACCATTCTAAACCTTGTGCTCTAATTTCCAAGTTTGTCATGACCCTGGGGACCCCCTAGATGTAACAAGGCGTATAAGACCCCAAGAGGTCTCATACAATCCACTTAGCATATCATCACATAAAGTAATAGAAATGAGCAGTAATTTAAAACTTTTCAATACAATCAAAGTATTTATAAAACGAAGCGGAAGTCTAATAACATTGTCTCAAACCATCGAAACATCGTGAATAAAATCTTGGGGCACATCCCATACAATTGTCCAAAATATAAAAGAAAGACATAGACGAAAATGATGATCACATCCTCGAATCCAATGAGGACTTAGCAGATCTTTAATCCTTGATCAACAAAGAAGCTAGCCACGAGTGTGAGAATCTATGTCGCCGGACTCTACATTTGATAAGAGTGTAGGCAAATTATGTGTTAGTACAATCAAATACTAAATATGATACCTAGCATAAACAACATAAACATCATGGTTAGTCCATACAAACCATAAGCATAATCAATGCACATAAATCAACATCATAATAAGAAAAGAATACTTCTCAAGTAACATTATTCATCCTTAGTCAAGACTTGGGTCATCCGCCTCTAGTCAAGCTTACCACATGGAAGGCATCTCATGCTACATTCCACATTATTCATTCTTTACATCCTTGATTCATTATTCATACTTACTTTTAAATACATGGGGATTCACCTGTTTGCCTAACTTGTAAAGACTAATGGGTACTCGCCTCTTGCCTTTCTTAAAGGCTAATGTGTATTCGCCTTTAGCTTTACTTACTTTTAGATTGCGGGTACTCGCCTCCACCACCTCATCACATGATGCGGGTACTCGCCTCCACATCATTCATCATATAAAACAGATACTCTCCTCCACACTATATCATAGGGATCATGGGTATTTTCTTCCATGTCCATTTATCATAATAAG
This sequence comes from Solanum gandarillasii, assembly GCA_029582405.1. Taxonomy (NCBI): domain Eukaryota; kingdom Viridiplantae; phylum Streptophyta; class Magnoliopsida; order Solanales; family Solanaceae; genus Solanum; species Solanum gandarillasii. The sequence continues at coordinate 2,051 of JAJONY010016712.1, read as the reverse complement.
AACATGGGGACTCACCTCTTGTTCAATTCTAAGGAATAGGGGAATCGCCTCATATCCTTCATATGGAGGTCAAGGGTAATCGCCTCTAGCCTCATCAATTACATAGTCTTTTAGTCTAGATTCATTTTAGGTGAGCCATCATTTCAAACCTAGAATCATTCATGTGAGAAAGCCTTTCACATTAATTCATGCATAATTAGTAATTCAGGTAGGAAGTATCCCTTTCACAACAATGACATTAAATTCTAACAATTCATACCGTAAGATTTACTCTCAAAGCCCTAGGCTTCATGATCATCATCTAAGCTTCATTCTCAAGCAATTCTAATCATAATCGATCAATCCTATGAGTATATATCTAAACCCACAAAGCTTCTCTTCATGGCATCAACTAAATTATATCAATTCTAGGTCATAATCATGGAATAGGCATGGGTACATGTAATTTCATTCTAAAAACATGTAATTATACTAATTATATCATAAAAAATCAGAATCCACTAAATTGGATCCATAATCATTAATAACCCACAACCATTGAAGAAACCCTAGCTAGAATTGGGAAATTCTTCATCAAACTGGAGGAATTCTTGGGGACACCATGGATGGAAGATGTCCATGGATGAAGAACTATCATAACTTGATCCCAAAGTCCTCAGAAACTAGAAAGTTGGAGCCTTGATCTTGACCTAGCTTCCTATTCTTCATTCTTCTTCCTATCACGACCCAAGGGTAATCCCTAGATGTAACATGGAACATAGGATGCCGAGATGCACCATGTAAGCCACTTAGAATATCATAACATGAGCAAAGAACAATAGAGAGTAAAACACATTTCATATCTTAAAATTTTTCATAAAAACAACGCGGACGTCTAGACTTTTCTCATAATGCCATCTATTATAATTGAAGTATCAAATAGGGTGACAACTCTTAACAACATAGTTCTCAAATGTAAGTACAAGAAAGGAAACTGGAAATTCGACATCCGTTCTTGAACCATGAGGACTCACCAATAAGCAAGGGGAATAGTTAATCGAAGGTTTGACCAAAAAGGATATCACCTCAAGAACCAGGACCTACACTTATTGTAACGAATCAGAAAATGGTAGGTTAGACTAGAGCCTAAACATGGGTGTTAACGTCGAGAGTTAAGGGCAAGGGCTTAAGTTTTTGGGTTTAGGCCATGGTGAGGGGCTAAGGCTACCTAAAAACAAGGCCTAGCCACTGCCTCACATCACCACGAGGGTCTTCACGACCCGTGGTGGCCACCACAAGGGTCTTCATGACCCGTGATGGCCACCACGAGTAGTGGTGCCACTCGTGGTGGCAAGCCAGTGTGCCTAGAAAAGTACTAAGCCAAGGCACCCCTTCACGAGCAACTTCACAATTCGGGTCATGACCACGGGCCGTGGGAAGGATCGTGGGGTTTCCTTAACTTGGTGGGGATGCTGAAAAGTTGAGGTACTACTGGTCAAGGGACCACGGGCGCCACCACGGGCCGTGGTGCCCTTGACAAGGCGTGAAGATAGGTGTGGAGGTGACTTGGTGTCAAGGTTCCAAGGCCTTGCCTCCATGAGTCTAACGCTAGACCACGTCCTGCACCACAACTCGTGGTGTTGACCTGTAGCGACCCTAAAAATAGATAGGTGAAACTAGAGCCAAACGTATGAATTTTTAAAGTTTAAGCATAAATTGGAAGTAGTCACTTTTGGAAAAAAGTGCAGAATCTGGAAATTCGGCTAGTGTGGGAATCAGTGAGTTTTTGGCCAACTTTGAGCTGTCATAACTCCTAGCTCAGGATGATCCAGGAGTAGTTCCAGTTATGTTTGGAAAGCCCTTGGAACGATCTTTCCAACGCCACCGAGTTTGCTCAATTCCGAGTTCTTATGAGCGAGTTATACCCTTTGAAAGTTGGGCAGTTGGCAAGGAGTCCGTCCGGAAATTTAAGGGGCATTTTCGTAAATATTAATTTTAGTTAAATTAAAAAGTGGGTATATTTTATATTATTTCTAATTTCTATATATGGTATTAAAACTTTTAAAAAGGTG